>JAZHYW010026323.1:0-30868 GCA_037355805.1 Ixodes ricinus | reverse complement strand
AGAGGTCGAACTTCTGAACTACTCAAGTGATCGGAATGAAATTCGCAGGGTAGATTTAGCTTCAGATGTAGGTGTACTGTGCAAACTTTCAGCTCTCTAGGACAAATTTACATACCTGCATAAGATGATGTGTCACTCTTCATTAAGAAATCTATGATATGCAGATGAAGCTATTAAGCACCGTTTTGACTGCTTGAATATAACGTGGGGAATATGGGACATCGGGCTATCTAGTTTTAATAACTTAAATGTAAATATTTCAGGAAGAGTCATTACCTCAAAATATGAGATGTATATCTGTCCTATGTCAACTTTTGAAAACTTAGTTTTTTATCACTGAGGACTTCAACTTAAAACAAAATAAAGTAGATAGCCCGATTCCCCAGTAAATTTCATTTCAGAAACATGTTGATTGTGGTATCAGAATACTTTCACCTTTGAACGAAAGATTCCTTCGTATGAAATTTGCAGCAAAAAGTGGAACTGAGAAAAGTGCCTTCAAACATTGAACTCCTTTACTTTGTTACTGCCTCACAATGTGTTGAAAATATTTTATATCAACGTTAATATTTGCCGTATGGTTATCAAATTTGGTGTAAGGGTGTATAATAAGTTTCTAAAACTGAAAACATCAAAATTGAAAAATAAATTTTTTAAAACAAATTTAAAATTTAGGCCCATGTCCCCCTTAAAGGGGCACTGACACGTCAAAATCATATGTTGTTTTATTATTCGAAACGATTGAAAACGATGCCTGGACATTACCCTCAAAATTCGAAACTTGGGAATTCAGTATTTGGGAAGTAAAAAAAAAACGATGTCCGAATTCCGAATTTGAAGTTCCCGCGCAATTCGCGCCAGTGCGGCGATGTCAAATATTGGGCCGTTCTGCAACTCGAGTTTCCCTCACGCGCCCAAACTGCTGAGACTCGAAGTGCTGTGTTTGCCCGCGTTCTGCGAACAACCGGTTTCCTCCGTGCGTGCCGCGCCCTATCGCTGCGAGCGGCTGACGCGTGACTTTCGAGTTTGAGGTTCTTTTAGGGCTCTTTCAGCGATCTCAAATTCTTTGAAATGGTGTGAGGCCGAAGTGAACACGCAGTGGACTTTTGTGAGTGACGTGAGGGGCCACGTCGCGCCGGTTCTGCGTGAAAGGTTGCTGCGAGCGGAGTCACAACTGAAACTATGATACACAGACACTGAACTCAGTTGTTTTGACAGTTTGGCGATTTCCTTTTCGAAGTCTGAGAGGTCGTCGGGCACCTAAAAAAGACGACTTCATCAGGTTCCCCAACTCACCGATCATCCTCTGCTACATGTGTCGAGCGCCGCCATGTTTTCCAAGGGAGGATAAAAAGCCAGGAGGCGACATCATTCCAGACTCCGATTTTCGGTATTACAAAAGAAGGGCCGTAGTGCGTTCACAATTGCGTTAAGAAACATGTTTTACGAATGCCGTTATTAAAAATCATAGAAATGTCGGTTACATAGCTTACGTACAAATTTCATAATATTTGACGTCACAAATAAAAAAAAGCGAGGAGGTGAGGAGCAGGAGAGAAAAACGCAAAAAATAAAAAGGCGCGCGCGTGCGTGGGAAATATTTTTTTTCGTCGTGGTATTTTCCGTGTTTATGACTACAACTTGCATTGTTTTAGACAACAAAAAGAAATGTGGCCTTTCGGGGTGTCAGTGCCCCTTTAAGATGCACAGACTGAAATTTTGGGAAAGATACCGCCACTCTACAGGCTGAACAATACGGTGAACAGAATGCTAGGAGACATATTTTTCTCTTCTATTTGTTTTCATTATTATATTTATTTTTGTTTCTTGTACCACTCTTGTGACTGTTTGCATCCCAAGCAAAACAGGTGTGGTTTTTAGGGACTGACCACGAGCGACCTGGATCTCTCCATTCGTCGCGTGTGGCCAGTGTCACCGTCCTCATGTCTTTGGCATTGTCTCTACGATCGCAGGAATTGGTGCAGCGGGTCACAAACGCCACCTCGTCCGAAAACCAGAGTTCGGCGCACTCCTTAGACGACTTCAAGCAGGTCCGTATTCCACTACCGTCGCTGCTCCACGCGGTTCTCTAGATACGGCGAACCTTAAAATACCGCGTGCATGTTGAAAGCTTTCCCGTAAAACCCGTGCCCTCTCCCTTCATCCTTCATCTCCCAAAGGGCACCTTAATCTAGCGGTGAAACGCTTCCCACTAGATTTGGGCTTGTGTATAACAAAGTAAGAGGAAGTAGAACAGGTGTAATAAATTTAACTAACAAACACAAAAATAATGAAAGACGTTTACAAATCTTTGTAATACGAAATTAGAGCCCAGCTTTTGAGGAGGAGGAGGGGGAGGGTATGTCTTTCCTCCATACCCTCCTCTCCTCCTCCTCCTGTGTACCCTCCCATCCTCCTCCGTACCCTCCCCTCCTCCAACAGTTTCCCCGCTAAATTTAGCTGGAAAATTGGCGCCACGTGACTCGACACCAATTCAGTTTCCCCCCCAAATTTAGCGAGGAAATCTATGTCGCATGTCCTCATCACCAATTCAGTTTCCCGCTAAATTTCAGCGGGAAAAATGACGTCGCATGACTTCATGTCACGTCACCCACGAATCAAATTCAGTTTCTCCGCTAGATTTAGTGGGAAAATTGACGTCACGTGACCTCAACACCAATTCAGTTTCCCGCTAAATTTAACGGGGCAGTTACGCCGACGGCGATGGCAGTGTACGCGGAAACTTCGTCTCGCATTGCCGCAAGGGTGTCATGGCGAGTCTCTGTGTTGTAGTGCAGAGCATGCTCAAGTCGGCGGCAGACGAGAAGCAGGCCCTGGAGCAGCGGTTGGCCACCCTGGAAGCGGACGTGCGGGGTCTGAATAGCACCGCCGAGTCTGCCCTGGAGACCCTCCAACACCAGCAGGTGAGGCAGAGTGCGGACAGCCACTAGGCACGACCATTAAAGTCACTAGATCTGGGAAAGTAGCGCCGCCATTTTTTGTACTTGGAATGAGCAGTTTCTTCTTGGCCTCTTGATTCTTGGTGAGCCGTTCCAAATTCCCGGCGACAAGGTGCTTTATAAAGGCACTTCTTGTACGCCGAAGTTTCATTATCCACACACTGGCGAAACAAGCGCACATCTTTGCACCGCTACCACATGTGGCATCGGCGCTTGACAGAGTGAAATTAAGTTCCCCGTCTTGAAATACGCTAGAAGAGCAATGTTCCGTATAAACGTGTGTAAGGGCCGCGCTTTGTTATTTCAAGTTCCGGGGCTAATTTTAGGGGCAAAGCTCCGTGGGGGCTAGCCATATTAGTATGTCCGTCCGGCGTCCGGCGCTCGTAATCCTGCTCGTAAGCTCACGTGTCATGCAAAAAAAATGGCACAGTTGACAGGATTTGAATCGGTGCGCGGAGCAGGGCTTAAAGACTGGGAGGTCCTCAGGGGTCTCGGACTCTGATTTTAACGGATGGTCTGAGACCCTTTTCCATAACCCCAGCACTAGTGAAATCAAAATCATGATCTTGCAATAAAATAGCTTGGCTTTCAGGGATGTGACCCTTTGGGGATGCGCAGTTTGAGGTTACAGGTGCAGCGTGGGCAAGTCAGTGGGTTCATATTTTGGGCATCTAATATATATCGTCAATCCTCACCCGATGTCTTGTAGGGACCCCTCAACTACCGAGACTTTGAGCACTGGCGGCGAGTACCCCAATGAGACTCTAGTCCATCGCCTTAACCACTCGGCCTCGACTCGCGCGGACGAGCGGGGAGCTCTGAGATGTCGGCAGTAACTCAAGAGCTGGGGATGTCATGGATGAAGCGTCGCATGTAGCCGCTCTGCCGTCTATCCAGGACGCGGGCGACTGCGGTCAAAATTGCGTATACAATTGCTCTTAAACTGCACGCATTAACTGAACGTTTATAGACGAGAGGGCGCTGAGGTGAAATGCTCAAATGCGTATATAACCACGTTCCAGTACCACACATTCTCTTTCTGACATGGATGAATACGAACGTAAGGCTCGGCGTGCTGCAGCTCATGCGCCTACGCAGACAAGCACCACCAGACTACGCCTAATCAACATCATTTACCACGCTGGAGCTGCGGTCAATTTTCTGCTATCAACACTCCAAACACTTGGCAAGAACCAGGAGCAGAGGCACGAATGTGGCGGGGTAAAGACGGCGGAGACGCGAAGCGCGCACCGCGCTACAGAAGCGGTTGGCGCGGCTCAAGAGAGGGGGCGTGGCTAACACACAAACAATTTTTTATCTTTCTTTTATATATATATTTTGGTTTAAATTGTGGGGGGTGTGGCCCTTACACGAGCGCAACCCGTACACGCAATTGTACAATAACCGTAAGAGATCTGTGGAAATGAGCACGATCGATAAGTCGATCGTACACGCCGCCAACGGCGCTTATGTCGGCGACGAACGCTTTCCGTACGACGACGTTCCACGGCGACCTTTGTGCGGCCGGTACGGACCAACCCTTTCAAAGCTCAGAAGATCCGAAGGAACCGACATGGCGATTGTCGCGGCAAGAGAGACTGATCGGCCAATACTTGCGCGGTTTCGGTCGATCCGTACGTTAATATCTGCTTGTGTCCGGTTAGCGAGAGGGGGAAGGCAACGGCGCTACTTTCCAAGAGTTCCGGTCACTTTATAGGTCAGAAGCAGACCGCTCGGTCTACTCGAAGTTGTCACGAACCTCGACCCTCTAGTTGGAGGTGAAGGGGCAAGTGGAGGAGGCAATAGGCTGTTTCGATCTGCTGAGGTCGCAGTCGCTCGAAAGGGCGACTATAGTGACTGGCAAGACTAGAACGGGAGGGCGTCTCTTTCGTTTGCCTGGCCTCCGGCTTGACTCGTTGCCTTCCACCATGCTTCAGCCTTCCCTGCCATTCTCGTTTTGCCGGCGACCATAATTTCCATAGCTTAAATACTTGTAATCAGTTGCTTTAGAGTGTTGGCATTGATGCCGTGTTCTCAAGCGACCTTTGTGTTAATTTTAAAGGTCCGAACCTCTTCTTTTTTTTTGTTTAGGAGCAGTTTGGGAAACTGGACAACTGCAGTCGCAACTGTCTCGGAGCTCTCTCCAGACATCACTAAGCAATGCGGTCAGTTGCGTTTCCCTCACTTTTTGTTCCTTTTTAGTCTCTGGACCGACCGTGAAGTGACGAGCGAGAACTCTTGCCGTTTTGCAGTTGAACCGGCTCGCAGTCCAGACAACGCATTCCGCCGGCGTCGATTGGGTCGACGCCTTGGGGCAGGCGCAGCACCTGGCAACCCTGTACAAAGAGCTGAGTGCTCGGGTGAGCGTCGTCGTCGTCTCCTCTTGCGGTCGTAGTTTCATTGGGAAACCGTTTTGTGGTGTGGGGAGCCGCACCCAAACCTGGTTTGAATGCATTACGAACAGAGGTTGCCGATCGAAGTTTGCTGCGAAACACTCAGAGGGTCGATCGCCGTAACTTACAGAAGGAATCCGCTAAACCTCGACTAGGGTTTCATGTTTTTGGTGTTTTTCTTTCTTCAAATTTGGGGCTATTTTATTTTTCTGGGTTTATTTTTTACCACGGATTCAGTGCTTTTCGGTACCAATTTTTGTTGTCCGACTAAAAGCCTAGGATAATCGGTATATGTGTCAAAGAAAATAGTGCACGGATATGGAATTCCTCTTACCTTCAGGGACCATACACGTGGCCCTACTTGGAAAATGTCTCCGTATCGATAATAAGAGAAAACAAATTAATGTGTGCGGTTCCGGAGAAAATAGTAGCTTCGAGGGCGGAATTCACTGGGGGCTGTGTTTTGGATAGGCTGGAATTAAAGGTGTACATAAAAGTCTCTTCCCGTGAAGCTCGAGTTCTTTTCCTTCAAGGACAGCTCGAGTTGGGGTTTATCAGTTTTTTTCGAGTCTTATGAAACGGAATAGGGGTTAATTTTCGGGGTTTATTGGTAGTTTCCGAAAACACGGTTCTATCCATGTGATAGCTATGCACTGATTTGATTTTATCGGTCAGTACTAGTCTTTTAGTGGTGTTGCATCCACATTTGTCACGTAAACTTCTAGAGGCCAGTGTTGGGAAGTACTTTAAGTACCATATTTTCCTGGCTATATATAGTCTGTAGACTGTACATGTCTAAAAGTTGAAATTTTAGGCTGTGTGGTATCTATACAGGAATGTTGTTTTCAAGACCGTTCATTGTGGCAGATGCTGACAAATTTTATGATTGAAAGAGTATGTTAATGATGATTTACATATTATACAAGCTTTGAGAGCTAAGAAAGCAGACATTTGTCTAGGTGTGCCCTGTATGAGAAGATTTTCGTGTCAACTAAGCACCAGGTGCTGAATTATGCAGGGCGTGCGGACTATGCACCGGGTGCGGGCTATCTAAACAAAACCTTTTACTTTTACCCCAAATTTGCCTTTGCAGATACACCGGGTGCGGAATATAGCCCGGAAAATACGGTACATTGTACTTTAAGGAGGTTTGGAATACTTGTACTTTGCTTAAATTATTTTCTTCCGGTACTTTCCGGGGAAAGTGCAACTGGCGACTTCAAAGTATATTCCCCAAATTTGGTCTTGTTAAATTTGTATCACAAAATGATGTTTTCTCAACTTTGAAGCTTACTTGATTTTATCCAATATTCGCCACAATTTTCATAAAGAACTGATGTACCACCGATTACCCGTAGAACAGTGGATACTAGTTAGAAGAAGAAACAAAAAACGGTATAGGGAAACAGAAGGCATCATGAAAGATTGTGTTAAAAGTGTACTTGTACTTTACTTTGAAAGTATATTCTATTTATAGTACTTCGCTTAACTGCATTTGCACCCATGTACTTACTACTACTTTACTTGAATAACATAACTTCTCATTCAATTTGTTCTGTACTTCAAGTACTTTTTAGGTGTATTTCACCCAATGCTGCTAGAAGGCAGTGCTGTTGCTTAGACTTGCAGATTGCCTGAAGCATGTCAACCTGGAACCTCCTTTCTTCATCTGCAGCTCCACGTAAATGAATCGGCAAGCAACGAAGCGGAAGAGTTGCGTCCGCAGGGCTGCCCAGTTTGTGAACGAGACTGTACAGGATGCTCTGACATGGCACGCCAGTTCCCCCAGGTGAGTTGCAAGAGCCTGGAAGGATGAATTTATTTGGGCAGCTGACTGAACACGGACGAAGAGGAAGAACAGGTAGAGCGGAAGAGCGCTGTTGAAGTACCAACTAGCTCACTCACTACTGCTGCTGTAGCTGACTGACTGTGGAATTGGCTATCGTTGGCCCAACGTTAAATTGCCCGTTGGTCTCTTGCGATGGGTTGCCATTGGGACAATTTAAAATAAAATTTTAATTTGCTTTCCTTTAGAAAGTACTCAATAGTTGGCAGACCGTTCTTCATTGAACAGTGTTTTTCTGAACTTGTGACTCCGAGCTTTGGGTGGAGTGTGAGTGTAACGAGCATTTATTGAAATTCTCCGGACGGTTACGCCAGAAGAGTTTTGAGGAAGGTGGCATCTTTGATAGGATTGACCATGTTGGTTGTGTGTATGTTGTGTGGTTCTCCTTAGGGCCACTGCCTTTGGGAGTACCACGTTCGCGGCGAGACGCTCTACCGCGAAGCGGGTTCGTACTCGCGTGGCATGCTGCTCGTCGAGCGCAAAGAGACACCAGTCACGTTGGTAACGGTGATAAACTCTGTTTATTTACAATGCAAAACAAATACAAAAGACACGGCTATAAGCTGGTGAACGCCGTCGGAGTGGAGGTAGTCCACGGCCGAACGGTCGGTCAGAAAGGTACAAAGGACGGGGTAAAACGCTCACCGGTGCACGGACGGTTCCCCGATGTCGCCGCCGCCGAAATCCCAGGAAGAAGACCCAGAGATCCCGCTGTCCGCTGGTTTTAAGATAACAGCGGAGGCGAAGGGGCCAATCAAGGAGCGACACGTCGATCTCCTTTGTGCGGGGGTTCGTAATGGAAATCGCCCCAAAGGGGGAGAGGAGGAAGCCACTCACAGTGGTAAGCAGCGCCACCTCTCGCTACGCCAGCGCGGCCGCCACGGCGCGCCAAAACGCTGACGCGACAGAATGTTGAGGGATCACAATCCCCACACTCCCCCTCCTTAGCCAATAGTCACCCGCAAACGGGTAGACCGACACAAACAAACACACAACATCTAACTAAAATAATAAAAAAAAGAAAAAGGCCGCCAGTGGCCACAATGCCCGGGACAACTCCCCCAGTCTCTTACGGCCGCGTTGTCGCCCAGATCGTCCAGCAGGCCGCCACGAGCATCCTGTACTTGGGGGTTGAACTGGACGCAGTGGACAGGGTCCGTGTGGTCGCAGTTGAGCACCGCCGTCCGCAGACCCCACGCCCTCCGCCGTGCTCCACACGTGCACACGGCCGTCCGTCGACCCGCTGAAGACGAACTGCGAGTCAGGGCTGAAGGAGGTCTCCAGGGGCACCCCCTTGTTGTTGGTGTGTCCCGTGAGGCTCTGCTGGGGCGTGCCCTGGAAGGCGTCGATGAGGTGGATGACCGCCCCGTTGGTCGAGATGAGGATGCTCTTCCCGTCGGCGCTGAACTGAGCCCGTCCAGTCGCACTCCTTGTCCTGGGGCAGCTTGAACGTGTTGAAGGGGCCCTTGTCGAAGGTGCGCAGGTCGTAGAGCTCGACCGGCTCCGAGTTTAGCCCCACGGCGAAGATGAGGCCCTCCGGGTCGAAGTTGCACACGGGGCGTCCCGTCAGGTGCATCACCACCTGGCAGTTGGGAGAGCGCAGGTCCCACAGCCGCAAGGACTTGTCCAGGGCGCCCGATAGGAAAGTGTCGTCCACGGGGGAGGTGCAAAGCGTCACCATACTTTTTTGTGTGGTCCGGGAAATAGCGGATATACTTGTTGTCGTGCAGCGACAGGTATCTGATGGTAACGTCCACATTGGTGGAGCTGTTCTTGCCACGGCAGTCTCTTGTGTCCGATGTAGCACGCAGAACGACGAACGCGCCTTCCTCTGGGGAACTCGCTTTTCTAGGATACCCTCTCGCTCTCTCCACACCAGGAGTCAGTGCCCCACTTCCCTGATGGGGATCGAGCGGTGAGATGTGGTACTTTTGGGAAAGGGAATTTCCGTACCTATGTAGGTCGATAAGGGAAATGGGTTCGCGTGGCCTGACCATTGTCTAGGTAAGCACCCGGACACGTGCGTATCTCTCGTTCGAGACTTACTCGGGTAGTGCGAACGTTAGACAAAGCGCTTACTTCGCTTAGCGTGACACAATTGTCCGTATACCCGGTTAATCCGCGAAGACTTCGGATAGTAGTTCCACTGTCTTTGCAGACTGAAGAGAGGCGTCTCTTGCTGGCAGAGCTGACGTCACCTCGTCATTTCCTGCCTGGTATTGCGAATGTTAGAAAAAGAGAAACTGACTTCGCTTAGCGTGACACCCATGTCCGCTTTACCAGGAGTATTCGCGAAGACTTCGGATATTAGTTCCTCCGTCTACGCAGATTGTAGCGGGGCGTCTCTCGCTCGCTGCTGGCGTCGTCTCGCGCTGCGGGTGCATGTTTTGGCGGGGGCTGAGTTTGCTCGTTGGCCCCGTTTTCCCTCTCATGGTAGGGTTTCAGATCGCACACATGTACCGGCCCACCGACTTTTCTTGATTGCAAGTTTGTCAGCTTGTACACTAGCGGGGGAGAGAATTTCTGGCAGTTTGATACTTTAGACCCATGTTACGGATAAAAAAACAGGACGCGGGATGGCCAAAAAAACATGTTTTTCGTGCAAGGCTCGTCAAATTATGAGGCGCTGGAGAAATGCAGCATTCTGCGTTAAGTCCTTATTTCGAACTCTTTTTGTTCGCCTTCCGCCCATTGAAAAGCATGCGGGAAGGGCCTTAGAACGCACCTGGTATCGCTGCGCCGCAGCGTTCTTCCGCAACATGAAGTTCGTCTGCGTTCCTCGCCGTCACCATGGCAACGAACGCCGAATGAATGGAAGCACGCACGCTACCGCCGCGTGAAGCCAGCAACAGCTGACGCCATTTTACGAACGCCGTCTGCTAGCCAAAGCCGAACGCGGTATGTCAGATCAACCGCCTCCGCCGCCGCGCCGCAAGCAAAGACGACGAAGCTGAGACACGCCGACGGCGAATAGGCGAGCAACAGCACCGCGAGACGACTACAACGGCGGCATTTATTGGGATCAAAGGCTGCTTTCGCCGATGCGCCGCTAGCAAAGACGACGACGCTGAGGCACGCCGACGGCGAATAGGCGAGCAACAGCACCGCGAGACGACTACAACGGCGGCATTTATTGGGATCAAAGGCGCGAAATAAGCAAGAACAATTTTTATTTGAATCATAACACGCGATATCCAAGTTGGGGACCACATACCTTTGCTGGATCTTTCCTGTGAACTTTTTACAGAGACACGGGGTGCCGCGTACAGAACACAGCTCCGTTTGCAAAATATGGGGGCCCTGAAAAGGGCCGTTTAGACCGCTACCAGAACCTATAACTGACGTAACGAGCACTTGACGAGCGGTTGGCGCATAAGTCGTCTTTATGCACGCAGGCGGGCGACGGGCTCAGCGCAGCGGATCACTCGAAGTCACCGGGGCCGTCAGAATCCTCATCCTCCGCACTATAGGGAAGGTCCCTGTCTGCGTCGGGGCTGTAGATTTTGGCGGCCGCGGCGACGAACGACTGGAATCTATCAGTGTTTCCGCGCGCCTTCTCTCTCCTCCAAAACATGAACTTTGCAAGGTGACCAGTGAAATGGTGGCTCTCGCGCCGTCCAGATGGAAGACAGTTTTTGACGTGGGCCCAGGTGCCCTCCACCGTATTGGTGTGCGCACCAGTGTTCGGGTCGACAAAGTGCAGCTTGTGGTTAACGGTGAGGTGCGTGAAGCGAGCGTCATCTGCAAGCTTGCGATAGCCAGCCCAACAATCAGTGATTATTCTTGTTCCAGGGCGGACCCACTTGGCTATTAGCCCTAGCAGGGTTTTTAGCGTCACGGGTCTCCACGGGAACAAGAAAGCAGCACCCGCTGCCACGCTCCACACCGCCGAAAACCCACTGGCCAGGCCTTAAA
The DNA here is from genome assembly GCA_037355805.1 of Ixodes ricinus. Classification (NCBI taxonomy): domain Eukaryota; kingdom Metazoa; phylum Arthropoda; class Arachnida; order Ixodida; family Ixodidae; genus Ixodes; species Ixodes ricinus. Next base: position 19,754 of record JAZHYW010026323.1, on the reverse strand, counting down.
TACCCGCGATGGTACTTTCGCCGCCCGAACATACTCTCGTCTAGTTCTACAGTCACGCCTTCGCCACCAATCATGCCTGAATGCTTAAAAACGGCTTTTACCACAACCTCCCGACAAAAGCTCGCCCAATCAGTTATTGTCTTACTTGCGATATCAGTCTCCCACTGAATGACGGCGCACGGTAGGTTCTGGCACCGGAGGATGATTTTCATGAGTTGGAGAAGCGTCAGGTGCGATCCTTCGAAAAAGGAACCGCTCCGTACCGAGACGTGGCCCCGGCACTGAACTTTGACCGGCTTCCTCTTGTACACCGCACGAGTCATCCACACACCGCACCCGCACGTGTAGCGATCCGCAGATCTATCGCGGACTTGCAGCTTGTCATCGCAGCTTCGCATTCTGGACACACACGAAAACCCAGGAGCCAGGAGCAGGCCCATGCGCTGAAGCAAATTAATTGCTTCAAGATGATCTTTCATGGCGTCATGAAGACGGCACAAGTTGAACGCCATGGCACTGCGATGCTCGCCTCTGGAAGAATAAAGCGCCGAGTGAAAACTGCGCGCTTCTTTGCATTTATTATTTTTATTTCATCCGCCATTTTATACCTCGTGACACAATTCTAACGAACTCATTGGTTGATCGGTCGGACCACACCATCGCGTGACAAAACAAACGCCAATCGTGTGACCAGAACGGTTGCCACGGTCGGCATCGTTAGAAGAGAACAGTCGAACCCAACAACAAAATAAAGTAACAAAGTGAATAAAGAAAACAAAAATATAGAAGGGAGCCGTTGGAGTTTCGGCAACACGGACGCCGTCTTCTTTGATGAGAGGAGGAGCGGCCGTGCTACTCTGGCCGCACTGGCTGCTCAAAATCTCCCTTTTGTTTTTCTTTTTCTTTTTTTTTAACTTTACAGGGTGCCACGATCTTTATTTGAAGCTGATTTGTTAAATTAATAACAAACAACGCGTCGGAACGGAGGAGGTAGGGAGTCTTGGCGTCAGAATTCGACGTGGTAGAAAAGAAAAGAAAATAACGAATGCACAATACGTACCGTATGCCAAGACCGTTATAGGCAACCTGCAATGCAGTTTGGCGCGACACGTTGCGCCATCTAGCGGCTGCAAAATAAAGAAACTGGGTAGGCCAGGCCTGCGCGGGGCTGCGGGCGGGCGCATCCAGAAACCACGTGTGAACGTTGCATTTCGGATCGGCGTGAGCTTTTTTGGAACCGTTTTTCGTAAAAGTAAGTCCCAACTTCACGTCTCTATGACCTCACCGGGTTCCTGTAACATCTCGCCTACTCCTAGAGTTCCCCCGAAAAATAAACGTTGCTACTACTGCGTGAAAGACGGCCACAGTCGCGAAGGTGACTCAAGCGCCAAACTTCACCGCTTCCCTTCGAGATCTTGGGAAGCGACACGGCGACAGAAGTGGATTACTGCAGTGCGACGCATCAAGTAAGTGAATTTTACAGAAACTGTTGGGGGGGAGGGGGGGGAAGTGAACGCAAATATATGTGCAGGCTTGGAAAGTGGTCGGACGAACTCGTTTTGCAGACTACTCGGCAAAATAACATATTTATACAAGTTGTATTACGAGTCGCTTTGACAGCCACATAGGGAAATACGATAGGAACAATCGGGCCGATTGTTGCTTCGCTGTGACGTCGAGAATCGGGCGATCAGGTATTCAAGCGAAAGGCCCGTCGGCCCGTTCCGGCACTCCTAATGCCGTTCGGCACGCGTGGTCGCAACCAAAACCTTCCAAACCTGCGAGTTTTCAAATAGTGGATTTTCGTAGCACAAAGTTTTGTTTGTTTCAGCAACCAAATTTAATGCTGAGTCTGGTAACAAATGTGACGGCGTGCAGAAAGCAGGATGCTGAAGTTTTTCTTTAGAAAAAGCTCGTGCGAAGCGTAAATATCCTTCTTACACGTACACTTCGTTGCCTGTCGCCTTTTTACACCAGGCTTTGCAATGTGCGTACGGTTCTGTAGCATGCAGAGTTGGTTCTAATTACCCAAATTTTATTCTAGTGTGTGGGACGTCGGGAGAAGAAGAGGACGGCCGAGCGAGGCGCGAGCGGGGGCCAGCCGGCGAAGAAAGAGGAAGAGCGTGCTGCACGAGGCTGGGGCCGGGCAGGAACGATAGATCCGTTCTGGCTGGTCTGGCCCATGGCGAACCTCGGAGAATTCCACCAGCGAGGTTCGGATCAGGACCGGCGGAAGCGGCGAACCCTGACCATACCGGCCTAGTCCATGACGATCCCGGAGTGGTTCCGCAGCGAGACTCTGGCTGTGATAGCCCGGAACAGCTAGCCTACTGCAGCTACTGGCAGCACTGGCGTGGGAAGGACGATCCGCAGGCCTGGTCACGGGCTCCGACTGTGAGCTCTGAACGACGGACGACAACTAGGGTCGGCGGGTCCGGACTGCCGGCTCTCGAAGACGGGCAACCGGGATGTACAATAAACCCATTCGCTGCCTTCTCGTTGTGTTGTGTCACTTCCTGGGAGACGGGCGAAGCACAGACCGATCGGGCGGCCACAAGTAGTGAAGACAACTCAAACTGGTGTCCGAATGACGACTCTAGAATATTCTCTAAACACTTGGACCTATCAAGGCTCCCGATGGTCTCAAAAAACCGCATAAAAGAACCAGGGACATGGGACGCAGGTGCACACGGGGACTGCTGAAATCGGGGTCGCCGCCGCTCGCAACGGCCCGACGGGCAGATTGGCCGCCCCAGTAACAGAGACGCCTCCGCTTGTGGCGCTGAATGCAGTACTCTCGTGGCGCCGCCTGGCCATTGCCGGCTGCCTATACTCCGCACTCGGTGAGGACTCATGACGCCACCGACGACCGTTAGGCTATTTATTTTGTTTCCTTAGATTTTTTATCGTGACGACTACTCCACTGTGCGTCGACGTCTCCAGCGGAGATCCGGCAGTTTTTAATAATAATTATTACTGTCGTTTGAAGGGCATTCTTTTTATGCTGCTTCGTTCCTGACGCCATAAAAATATGTGGCGAGAATACTTAGCACCACGTATAAGAAAATAAAAAAAGTTTAGTTCATGATCGGATTGGTTTGTGGATACATTAAGTCCAATAAAATTAGTCCAATAATTCATTAGTACGATTATTTAGCTCCATTATTAGCATCTTTTGTGTGCATGCGTGAAATACAGCACCCAACGAGAAGACACGAGAAGAACGCTGCAACTGCTTGACCATAAACCACTTTTGAGAAAATGCGCCGCAAGACAGGGACGGAGTAAGGGAGACAACAAGTAGACTATTTAATGTCACCAAAACTTCCTGGGCGGAGAACACTTGGTGGTATCAGTGTATCGTTTTGAAAGCGCTAAAAAAACACGTCGGGGACACTGGACTTATGGACCAACTTTGAGTGCGTGCGCGTGTGATGTGTGTATATGCCATTCTTTCTTTTTAGATTGTTGGCGTGAAACATCCACACGGACTAGGGCCTGAGTAATGCAGAGTTGTTACTCAGGCCCTAGTCAGTGTGGAGTTTTCGCGCCTATAATCTAAACAGAAAGAATATTTTTATGGCGTCAGGAACGAAGCAGCATAAAAAGAATGCCCTTCAAACGACAGTAATAATTATTATTAAAAACTGCCGGATCTCCGCTGGAGACGTCGACGCACAGTGGAGTAGTCGTCACGATAAAAAATCTAAGGAAACAAAATAAATAGCCTAACGGTCGTCGGTGGCGTCATGAGTCCTCACCGAGTGCGGAGTATAACGGTCTTGGCATACGGTACGTATTGTGCATTCGTTATTTTCTTTTCTTTTCTACCACGTCGAATTCTGACGCCAAGACTCCCTACCTCCTCCGTTCCGACGCGTTGTTTGTTATTAATTTAACAAATCAGCTTCAAATAAAGATCGTGGCACCCTGTAAAGTTAAAAAAAAGAAAAAGAAAAACAAAAGGGAGATTTTGAGCAGCCAGTGCGGCCAGAGTAGCACGGCCGCTCCTCCTCTCATCAAAGAAGACGGCGTCCGTGTTGCCGAAACTCCAACGGCTCCCTTCTATTTTTTGTTTTCTTTATTCACTTTGTTACTTTATTTTGTTGTTGGGTTCGACTGTTCTCTTCTAACGATGCCGACCGTGGCAACCGTTCTGGTCACACGATTGGCGTTTGTTTTGTCACGCGATGGTGTGGTCCGACCGATCAACCAATGAGTTCGTTAGAATTGTGTCACGAGGTATAAAATGGCGGATGAAATAAAAATAATAAATGCAAAGAAGCGCGCAGTTTTCACTCGGCGCTTTATTCTTCCAGAGGCGAGCATCGCAGTGCCATGGCGTTCAACTTGTGCCGTCTTCATGACGCCATGAAAGATCATCTTGAAGCAATTAATTTGCTTCAGCGCATGGGCCTGCTCCTGGCTCCTGGGTTTTCGTGTGTGTCCAGAATGCGAAGCTGCGATGACAAGCTGCAAGTCCGCGATAGATCTGCGGATCGCTACACGTGCGGGTGCGGTGTGTGGATGACTCGTGCGGTGTACAAGAGGAAGCCGGTCAAAGTTCAGTGCCGGGGCCACGTCTCGGTACGGAGCGGTTCCTTTTTCGAAGGATCGCACCTGACGCTTCTCCAACTCATGAAAATCATCCTCCGGTGCCAGAACCTACCGTGCGCCGTCATTCAGTGGGAGACTGATATCGCAAGTAAGACAATAACTGATTGGGCGAGCTTTTGTCGGGAGGTTGTGGTAAAAGCCGTTTTTAAGCATTCAGGCATGATTGGTGGCGAAGGCGTGACTGTAGAACTAGACGAGAGTATGTTCGGGCGGCGAAAGTACCATCGCGGGTATTTAAGGCCTGGCCAGTGGGTTTTCGGCGGTGTGGAGCGTGGCAGCGGGTGCTGCTTTCTTGTTCCCGTGGAGACCCGTGACGCTAAAAACCCTGCTAGGGCTAATAGCCAAGTGGGTCCGCCCTGGAACAAGAATAATCACTGATTGTTGGGCTGGCTATCGCAAGCTTGCAGATGACGCTCGCTTCACGCACCTCACCGTTAACCACAAGCTGCACTTTGTCGACCCGAACACTGGTGCGCACACCAATACGGTGGAGGGCACCTGGGCCCACGTCAAAAACTGTCTTCCATCTGGACGGCGCGAGAGCCACCATTTCACTGGTCACCTTGCAAAGTTCATGTTTTGGAGGAGAGAGAAGGCGCGCGGAAACACTGATAGATTCCAGTCGTTCGTCGCCGCGGCCGCCAAAATCTACAGCCCCGACGCAGACAGGGACCTTCCCTATAGTGCGGAGGATGAGGATTCTGACGGCCCCGGTGACTTCGAGTGATCCGCTGCGCTGAGCCCGTCGCCCGCCTGCGTGCATAAAGACGACTTATGCGCCAACCGCTCGTCAAGTGCTCGTTACGTCAGTTATAGGTTCTGGTAGCGGTCTAAACGGCCCTTTTCAGGGCCCCCATATTTTGCAAACGGAGCTGTGTTCTGTACGCGGCACCCCGTGTCTCTGTAAAAAGTTCACAGGAAAGATCCAGCAAAGGTATGTGGTCCCCAACTTGGATATCGCGTGTTATGATTCAAATAAAAATTGTTCTTGCTTATTTCGCGCCTTTGATCCCAATAAATGCCGCCGTTGTAGTCGTCTCGCGGTGCTGTTGCTCGCCTATTCGCCGTCGGCGTGCCTCAGCGTCGTCGTCTTTGCTAGCGGCGCATCGGCGAAAGCAGCCTTTGATCCCAATAAATGCCGCCGTTGTAGTCGTCTCGCGGTGCTGTTGCTCGCCTATTCGCCGTCGGCGTGTCTCAGCTTCGTCGTCTTTGCTTGCGGCGCGGCGGCGGAGGCGGTTGATCTGACATACCGCGTTCGGCTTTGGCTAGCAGACGGCGTTCGTAAAATGGCGTCAGCTGTTGCTGGCTTCACGCGGCGGTAGCGTGCGTGCTTCCATTCATTCGGCGTTCGTTGCCATGGTGACGGCGAGGAACGCAGACGAACTACATGTTGCGGAAGAACGCTGCGGCGCAGCGATACCAGGTGCGTTCTAAGGCCCTTCCCGCATGCTTTTCAATGGGCGGAAGGCGAACAAAAAGAGTTCGAAATAAGGACTTAACGCAGAATGCTGCATTTCTCCAGCGCCTCATAATTTGACGAGCCTTGCACGAAAAGCATGTTTTTAGACCGGAGTTTGGACATAGTTTTTTTTACCACAACATGGGTCTAAAGTATCAATGTGCCGAATTTCTTGCACTCTGTTACAGGCCACACCAGCTTCGGAGCCAATGCGGCTGAGAAGTTTTTGCTGGCATCACTCAGAACGTGGTTCCGCCTGAGGACGAGATCGCCCACTTTGTAGCGGAGATATCGATGCGAGCGGTCGTACTGAGCTTTTTGTTTAGCTCGCGCCACCCCGAGATTGCGACGAGGCCTCTGAAAAGGCTTCCGTCATCCGAATTTGTAGTTGCCGCGCGTGGTCCGTTTACGTCGGCTGCGCGTTGTCCACCCCGCACTCTAAGAAAAAAGAGGTGTAGTCGGGTGCATCGGGCGCACATGCACCCTTTTCCTGAAAGATGCACCCTGCGTTACCCAGCCAGTGCACTTGTACACCGACAATGAGCATCCTCCTCTCCCTTAAAAACCTCTAGGTGTATCAGTGCACCCCACGCTAGCCACGCGACCCCGATCAGCTTGTGCTTGGATTCCCTCTTGTGGGTCACTTTTTGGGTTGGGCAGTTTCTTAGGAAGTATGGAGCTATCCTGTACACTCGGTATTGACAGTAGAGTAGACGCTATGCTTGTTTTAGGCCAATCAGGTCTCCGGGTAGGATCACGTGACTACAGTCTCCAAGCTAGAGATAAGGCAGAGCACGGCACCTGCCTGAAGGCCAAGGCCACGGGTAGCATCCACTGCACTATTAACTTTTGGTCGAACTTTCAAGAGGATATAAGTGACAAATCCTTTCGTTGTGTTCATTGTTGGGTTGCCCCTGAAGATAAGCCTTTGCGAGGGCGCCCCCTTTTGGCCTTGAAGGAGCTGCTATTTTCTTTTCCTTTCTCTTCCTAAGCTGAAAGCGTGGAAGAAGGTGCGCAGTTGCCGGACCAATAAACCGGAGCCTTTTCATCTCTCGACTCCGCTGTCTGGGCGAGGGTGACGGCAGGAGCGTGATCATGTGGTAAAGCTTTCACGGATGACGTAGTAGCTTTTCCCGACCTCGGAACGTCTGCTTCTCGGCCTAGTTTCTTGCGTGCTGTGCTGCGACCAGCGGGGCTGCCGTAGATTTCGTCCGCGACAACGTATTCGAGTGTACCAAGATGTCCAGTGTTTGAAAAGTCCTACGCGTATATCGGCAACAAGCGATTTCTCCAAAAAAGCCCAAGGAATTCATGTGATGCGTTTTGTGTTCGGTTCGGCAAATTACAGCTTCTGCCACATCGTGTTGAATCTTCACGGACCCCTATCCTTTCGTTTTTGTGTTTGTGTTGTGCTTTAGTGCCCGTGTCGACATATATTTCGGATTACATATTTCAAGTCCGGTATTTTCATCGTAAGTGCTCTGCAACCTACTCCTTTGCAACAATTGACCGTTCCGTTCCGGATTGCCTCTAGAATTAGGCAGTGTCTATTTTCTAGCAGCCGGGAGAATAATTTCCCCGAAATTCTATCGGCAGTCGCCTGCCATTAGCTGACTACAATCATGTGATAACTGCATGTAGAATGCTGACTTTCTTAATCTCCTAGCGTTCTGTGAAAACACGTTTTCGTTGATACACGTTCTGTAGACACGTTTCATCGGCACTAACGTTTCATCGTCACTCGTTACGCGAAATGCACGCTGTAGGGGCATTTTTTCGCGCGTGTATCTCTGAGGCGCGTGCACACCGACTCAGCCCACCCGTTCACGCCGCTTCGTCCCGACAGTCTGCGGCGGCTCATTACGAAAATGTCAACCAACCTGTCCCCTCCGTACACGTCACATCGCGGGTACAGCCGTCGATGAAACGTCGTTCGATGAATGAATGGCAACTGCTGGTGGAATTTCGTGGAAATAATTCTGCCGGCTGCTTGGAGAATAGACACTGCCTAAGACTGACTTCCGTTTCTTGTTTGCTTAGTAATCTTCTCAGTTGTGTAACAGCTTCTTCGTACATCTTTACATATCACGGATTGCTTGCAAGTTTGTACTTGTTTACGGAATAAGCTGTCTAATAAACTTCTATGAGTTTGAAAACAATTCCGTGTGTCCGTTTACCTGCCTTTTTGCTATCACCGGGGCGCATACATTTTTTAATGGTTTCCTTAATGTCTTAAATAGGTTTATGAAGTTAGTTATGAAGCGGGTGCATAAAGTGGTGTGACCACGCACCCTTGAATCGGGTGCATCTGTGTTCTCTTGGAAATCAGTGGGTGTAGAAAGAGGTGCAACAGTACACTATTGAACGGAGTGCTCCCGTGTTCCCTTTGAGAGCAGTAGGTGTAGAAAGGGGAGTAATGGTACACTATTAGAGTGGGGTGCATCTGTGTTCCCTTTGAGTTAGGCGGGCTTTGGAAGCGATGCAATGGTACACCTTCGAACGGGGTGCATCTGTGTTACCTTCATTTCATTGGGTGTAGAAAAGGTGTAGCGTACACCATTGAATGGGGTGCACCTGTGCTCCCATCATGAGAGATTTCTGTAGAAAAAGGTGTACATGTGCACCACACCAACGGGTGTACACGCACTCTCATATTTGGGTGTGCAAGTGTTCCCCCAAAGGGTGTTGTATATGTCACAAGCACTTACACCCCTATGGGTGTACCCCATGACACCCTTTTTTTTAAAGTGCGGCGCTCGCCCCTAGGACACGGTCCATGAGGTTCGGAAGCTCTCTCCGAATGTGAGAAAAGCGGGGTGAAGCCCGTCGAACGGTTGAGACTGGTCATGAAGTGCGAACGCGATCTCGGGGATATTAGCGTCCCAGTCACGGAGCCTTTCAGCGAAGGCTGCAAGCATTGGTTTGATGTTTCTGTGTCATCGCTCTGTGATGTTCGACTGCGGGTGGTACGGCGTGGTTGTTTTGTGCTTCATGCCAAGAGTCTTGCAAGCGTCCACGAATACCTTCCCAACGAAGTAGCTCGCTCGATCTACCAAACGAGCTTCGGGGAACCCAAAGCGGGCAAAAACCTGCGTGAGCTTCTCCGTGATCGCTCGGGCTGTCAGCGCACGGAGTGGAAAAAGTTCCGTCCATTTGCTGAAGTGGTCAGTTACAACCAGCAGATACTGGTGACCTTCCGGGCTCCTCGGTAGGGGGCCGACCACGTCGCAAGCTGCTAGAGACCATGGTTGCTGGCTCGGAATCGGTTGCATTAAGCCCGGCGGTTTGCCACCTCTCGGCTTGAAGCTTTGGCACGAGTGGCACGTGCGGGCGTAACGAAAAACGTCTCGTTTCATGCCCGGCCAGGTGGCGATGCGGCATAACTTTGAGTAAGTCTTGGAGCCGCTGCGCGCGTCCGGCCAAGTGCGAGTCGCGATAGTAGCGCAAAACTGCGTTTCTCAGACTGCAGGCTATCACCACCTTGAACGCCTTGTTGGAGTCGTCAGGGGGTATGTACCTCAGCAAAAGCCCGTCATTGCTCAGCATGATATAAATCATCCGTGCCTGCACCAATACCAGATACGTCCTGGCACTCGGCGCCTACTACAATCCCAGTAGTGCTGCGCCCGGCGGTCGCACAGCCCGCCACCACGGCATCCGACTCTTCCGCGAGTCCGTCAATCACCTTTCGACAAAACGGATCATTCTGTTGGGCTTTTAGGAGCTCTTCTTTGCTGAACACGATTCCCACTGCGCTCACTCCGTCTGTGTGGTTGATCGTCTCCTCCGGGGTGGTCAGCTCTGCCGCCTCCTGAGTCTGAGTCACGGCTTCGCCTGACACTGTGAGTGTAGCTGGCTCGGCCTGTGTCTTTGCGGAAATCTGTGTGCAGTCTACGGGGGCTCGTGACAATGCGTCCGCCACCACGTTTGGGATGCCTTTCCGATACCGCACGACGTAGTCGTATTTTTGCAGCATCAAAGCCCATCTTGCCGAGCGACCCGCGGGTTCGCGAAGTCGGGAGAGCCATATTAGGCTTTGGTGATCTGTTTCGATCACGAAAGTGGTCCCGTCGACATAAATGTCGAAACGCCGGAGTGCAAAGCCGATGGCCAAGCGCTCTTGTTAGCATGTGCTGTAATTCCTTTCAGCTGGCGTCAACGAGCGGCTGGCAAAAGCCACCGGTCGGAGTACACCTTCGTGCTGTTGGAGCAGGACTGCGCCCAAGCCAGATTGCTGGCATCTGTTTGGATCAGAAAGGGCTTGTTCAAGTCGGGTAGCTTGAGTTCAGCTGGGTCCGCGAGCGCTCGGGAGGTGCGGCAAAGGCCGCTTCCTGCTCGGGACCCCAGCTCCAACTCATGGACTATCGCAATAGGCGTGTCAGTGGTGCTTAAAGCGTCGCGCAGTTTGGGATGAATTGGCGATAAAAGTTCACCATTCTCAGGTAGCGGCGGAGGAAGCTTCCGTCGGTTGGCGCAGGAAACTCCAGGATTGCCTGTAGTTTGTCGGGATGCGGCGCAATGCGCCCGCGATCAAGTTCGAACCCGAGCAAGGCGATGCGAGTTTCGGCTATTTGAGCCTTTTCGGGGTTCAGGGTCATTCCCGTGGCCTTTAGCCGGTCGAGTACGTCCTCGAGATGACGTAGGTGATCGTCGAAGGTGTTGGAGTAGACGACAATGTCATCGAGATAGGCCATTGCGTGTTTCCATTTGGCTTGATCCAGTACTCGGTCGACCAGTCGCTGGAACGTCATTGGCGCTCCGCACAGACCGAAGGGCATTCGTGTGAATTCTAAAAGCCGGCGGTGTTAACAAAGCGCTGTTTTGCCTTGTCACCTGGCTCCATCCGAATCTGGAGGTAGGCTCGGCTAGCGTCCAGGGTGGTGAAGTACCGCGCACTGCCGAGGTTGGAACAGGATCGAGTCGATGCTCGGTACCGGGTAAGCGTCCTTTCGTGTGACGTCGTTCAGACGGAGGTAATACACGCAAAGACGCAAGCTGCCGTCTTTCTTCGGGACCAGCACCACGGGGAATGTCCAGAAGCTGTTAGATCGCCACAAAACTCCGGTGTCGATCATTTCGTCCAGGGCACTGTCGATGGCTTTTCGTTTAGCCAAGCTTACCGGCCGCGCGTTCTGCCTCCTTGGCAGTTCGTCGCCCGTGTCAATGCGACGTCGCACTTCGTTTGTGCAGCCCGGTCGGTCCGTGAACATTGCGTCATAGCGGCGCAACAACGACGACAGTCGGGCTTTCTCTCGCCCTGACACGCTGCATGACTGCGTGAGCAGTGGGTGCGTCATTTCCCCAATGGGGGCGGCGCTCGCTGCCATCGGCGCTGGACTCGGTGTCGTTAAGGTCAATGACCCGGTTTAGGAAGTCCCTCGCTTCCTCTCGACTGCTCGTCGCGTGCGCCAATGGTGGCGTTGGCGGTACGGCCGGGGGATCGCAGAGGGGTTTCAGGGGTGCCAACGTGCCCTCCCGATAGCTTGCGCTGCTGACGTCGATTACAATGCCTGTTTTGGCAGGAAGTCTCTGCCCAAAATAATGGGCACCGATAGGTCAGGGAGATGAACGAAGCGTTGTCGTCTTACTCGATTCTCCCACCTCGCGACCAGCCGCGCGGTACCAGCAGAAAGGGCAGTTCCGCAGGCGAGGCGAAATGCAGTGTTGCATTCGCGGAGTCCCAAGTACAAATAAAGTAATGTGAACAAAGGTTTACACAAGCCCTCAACAAGTGACACTGCAATACATAAAAGATGTTTTTGCAGATGATCCATGAATGATACTGCAGGTAGAAGATTCAGAACCTGACTTTAGCCGAGAAAGGCAGGAAGATGCATTAGAGTGCAACTTCAGGTGCAAGTTTGTGTGCCCGTGTATCGTCGGGCATGGCTCTGAAATTGTTAGTAGACTGCTGACGGTTCAAACATTTGCAGTCTTTTTATAAACTAGTGCAAACTGGGCTTACATGAGCAAAGTTAATCAAATAGGCCTTCAATCCGAGAAAGCAAACTATGTCAGAAGGCTGTTTTTATTGAAATATGAATTTCATACTTTTGAGTTTGTTTTCACAAAGCACAGTTACTTCCATCCATGCTCAAAAATCAACTGGACATTTTAAAGGTGGCCTGACAGTATTTTAAACAGTGAAAACAAAATTTGTAGTGTATTTAATTGCTATTCATTTTTAAGTGCATTTTGAACCGCAAGTCTGCTGACAGATGGTTGACAGATGAGCGCCCGCCGTCACGCCTCCGGCGCCTCTGCTGGATTCTGTTCTTTGCATCCTGGTTGGATTCTTCCGCTCAAAAAGGGGCGAAGCATGAACTTCAGTCACAATTTTAGTAGCAAAATAGACGTCGCATGGGCATAATTTTTAGAATTTCAGGACGCTTAGAGTCCGTAGAATGAGTTATCACCAAGAACATACAATCTCAGAAACATCTTTAGTGCACTTTTAACAAATCATGCCTCCACGTTGTGGGGAAAAGTTTTAATGATGAAGTGAAGAAATAAAGGAAGCAGGTTTTTCTTTTACATCAATCTCACCAGCCGTTCGACGCACAAGTGACGCCGCTATAAGTTCAGTTCACTAAAAGCAGGCTACAGTGCACAAGGCCCCTCGTGGCGTCTCGTGCCCTGCTTGCGCACACCCCCAGCGGGGCTGTCGCACGTGCAGGAAGGATAAAGTTCCTCCCATGCATTGCGGCAGCGGTGGCATAGCTAAACTGGCTGATGAGATCGCTCTAAGGGGAGCTAGGGGAATTTATTTTCTATGTTGTCTCTCAGGTTTAGTAAAGTGCCAGTTGCAAGTGAGCGCTTGACTGTCGTACATGTTTCTTTTTTGCCCTCATTTTTTGTGCACTTTTATAATCAGGATGATTAACTACCAACTAGCCCAACCTTCAATTCTTCTAGAGTATGGTAGTTACTCACGCAGCCACCCAACCGCAGCTATTTTGGCAACTTTTATCATGCTGCCCCTATGCAGCAAGTTGTAAAACCTAAACATTATTTAGCGCTAGTTCATGCCATTTCCTGGGAACATGCTCCTGTAATATAAAATAATGTTAGACGATTCAGTTCGAAAGACGCTTAGATGTCCTCCCAGCTAGTTAAGAAAAATGCATGTGCGAGTATGTGAGCTTCAAGGTCCTAGCAGCTGTGAACAATTATTCTATTTCTAAATGTTCTTATGCTTTGCTATAAAAACCTCTACATTGCTCTTTTCAGAACAGCTGCTCAAGAAGTTCGTGGCACGAGTCCCAAAGCTCTACGGGGAGACGGCCATGACATTTAACATGCATCAGATGCTGCACCTGGCCAACTCCGTCCGATACATGGGGCCGCTGTGGATAAACTCGGCATTCACTTTTGAGGCAGGCAATGGCCGACTTTTGCGTCATGTAACTGCGGCAAAGGGAGTTCCTCTGCAGGTTGTTGAGAGGGCAGTCATGTCTCAAGAGTTGGAGGCAGCACTGAGCCATGAACTGCTGCCAGCAGACACGAGGCTGTTCTGCAGCAGGGTGCTTGGCCACCGCCATTTGAAAGAAGCGTTTTATGTTGATGGAGGTGTCATGCTTGGCAATGCTGTGCCTTCGGGTGATCTCTCTAGAGAGGAGTCTGCTGCACTCCTAGAAGGCTTGGGCTTCTGCCCATCGTCTGTGATGGAGCATGGGCGACTAATTCTATCGGGACAGCTCTGCCACAGTGCACAGTACACGCGCGCAAAAAAAAGCAACTCGACAGTTGTGCAGTGTGAAGATGGCAGGGTTGTCATCATTTGGAGGGCACTTCATATAAGGGGTTGTGGCAGTGATGAGGGTGTGCTACTATGCAAAGAAGTGACCTTCAAAGATGGTGGCTCCATCTTCCCACCTCACATCAGGGAAGTGGTCGCTGTGCCTCACGACACATTTGTTGTAGTGACGCCACGTGTTGTGTCTCAGGTGTGCCTTCAGATTAAGTTTGCACCTGAGAGGTCGTATATCTGCTTCCTTCCGAACGTTATTGAGCGTGACTAGGTTGCATGCCTTAAATATGCATTTCTAATCAGCTTTTCGCTCTGCTGTCCAGGGCCCGTTTGCTCAAAGCACTAACCACGACTAAAGTTAGGCGCAGTACCGAGGAGAGGGATTTTGAAATCACGTGACTGGCTCGGTAGGGATGCGGGGAAACATGGCAATGCCCCGGTGAGTGAGCGCCGCTCGCTTTGGAACTAATATGTCGTTGTTGCTGCAATATCGGGCATGTTAGTCAGCAATAAATGGTGCAGGAGGCTTTCGCTTTGCCTTACCTCACTTAAATCGCAAAGCATGAGCAGTGACCTCGCGGCATTTCTTATATGATCTTTCGATTCTGGCCATTCCTAAGCCTAAATGAACGCGATAATTGTCGGCATGGCAACGTCTTTGGAAAGCGGATTGCCTTGACTCAATCGGCCGGGTATTGATAGCACACAAAGCAGACAGCGTCCCAATAGGCCTTTTTTAATTTCCCAAGCACCGAGGTGCATGCTACGAGTGTAGTTACACGCGTTGCACATGCTGGCGTCTGCAGTAGTAATTGTTCTAAAGCAAAAAGTCTAAAACAAATTTCGCCTTGCACGCGCGTTCGTCAAAGTATGATTGTTTACTTCGAATTTTTTTATAAGAGGAAAGCCAGCGCGCGCGGACCGTAGAATTACACTTCCAGCGTTCTCCTCGATGCTTGCGTAATTTAGAAAAAGATCTATTGGGAAGCTGTCTGCTTTTGTGTGCTATCAATACCCGGCCGATTGAGTCAAGGCTATCCGCTTTCCAAAGACGTTGCCATGCCGACAATTATCGCGTTCATTTAGGCTTAGGAATGGCCAGAACCGAAAGACTATCTAAAAACTGCGACGAGGTCATTGCTCATGCTTTGCGATTTAAGTGAGGTAAGGCAAAGCGAAAGCCTCCTGCACCATTAGTTGCTGACTAACGCGCCCGATATTGCAGCTACAACGACATGTTAGTTTCCAAAGCGAGCGGCGCTCACTCACCGGGGCACCGCCATGTTTCCCCGCATCCCTACCGAGCCAGTCACGTGATTTCAAAGTCCCTCTCCTAGGTACTGCGGCTAACTTTAGCCGCTGTTAGCGCTTCGAGCAAACGGGCCCAGACCAGAGCCTGGTCTACTCTATCAGCATTTTTTGTCTGTCAATGAGGTGCCGTAATCTTCATGCGTGATATTTCTTTTCATATTTCTGGTTTATTGTTGTGCCATGTTTGTTTAGAAAATGTTGGGAGCTTTTAGAAACCGCGCATTTTAATTATTGTCTTTCTCAAATGATTTAAAGGTGATTGTGCCGACACATATAATTTATTTTTTCCAGCACTTTGTTTTTTGGTGCTTTTCTTTCTAAACGCGTGTTAATTTAAATTCACCTGTTGAATACGATTGTACGTGCTCTTGCCATCTATTCAATGCTATAGTGTATGTCGTTTTGAATGCAGTTATAATTTGTCTCACCCTACGATAGACTAAAGCCAAAGCTACGAGTCGCTAGGTCCAAACATGAGCCAGTTGGAACCACGTGGTGTGTTTGCAGCTGTATACGCACATCGCGGCTCGTAGCCTTGGCTTTAGTCTATCGTAGAATGAGACAAGATGTAGCAATGCTATTTTTCCACAATCTTTGTCTAATTTTGCTTAGTAGTTTACTTTTAGTTGCTGTGATTAGTTTGCATAATAAAAAGCCCTACTTTGCAATGTGGTGAACCAGAATCCTGTGATTTTTACTGAGTGCTAGTTGGTCACTCATGTGGCATATGTTCAGAAAGATATGCAATGATGACTTCTTGCAAACATTCCTTTCTCACACCTGTGTATGCTTGCAATGCCATTTTGAAGCTAAAGCTAGAACGTATCATATAGATGCTCTGCTCACATGCCATATTAGGGTCGCCTTCGTTTTGCCGAGCGGTCAGGCCACGGAAACTAGCGATGACGAACCAGAACAAAGCCTCCATTGATGATAAGAACCCCATAGTGCCTAGAAAGGCATTGACTTCCTGCATGACTACAGTTGCAACAGTGAATTGGCCACGAAAAGGAATTTTAAATTGAAGGTCAGTTGTGTCTGCATCCATACAAACTTGCTGCAAAGTGTTATAGAAAAGTGTCCTCGTGGGCCAGTTTTCAAGATTGGATATCTAAGAGAACCTCAATAAAGGTTATTATTTGGGTTGTTTTAAATATTCACTTTGAGTAAATATTTCGAGTTTCTTCTATAATATAGGTTTGCTTCTTTGATTTAATGACACGAAAATTGAGGTGGTCTTGAAACATAACCAGATTTTTATTATTCATGTAGATGACATATTTCCCCATACAAATCGCAGGACGAAGGGGATCTTTTTTTTCTAAACGCCTAATCCCCGAGAGGCAAAACTGAAATAAATGGGAATGTTTTAGCAGAAATTTAAAGCTTTGGGCTATGTACCGTGGCCACACCTTCAGTGTTTTTTCTTGCATGCTATGACCATTTCCAGTTTAATATCATTCGAGATCAATACATTGACGGATAGGGCCAAGTTTAAGTAAAAATGACGGTGTCTGGCGTTGTTCGAAAACAATTTCGTATGCCACATAGGAAACCCGATTGTTCTCATTTGTTTTTGATGACGAATGTTTTTTTTTATATGCCACTTATGAAGAGTAATTTTTCTCATATGATTTTACATAAGTTTCTTATTCCACATTTGACCCGTATAAGAACTTTCTTTTGCTTGTATGGCTCATAAGGCATATGATAAAATTCTTATTTGAAAACACATGTTCTCATATCCATCTTATAAAACTATATAAGAAAAATATCTTTCCTCATATAGTTCTTATAAGAGACCGGCGCTCCTCATGTGCATCATATGTTATTATATCTTCTCATACTCCTCACATGACTTCTTATATAAAGTTATACAAGAACTATATGAGATTTTTCAGTAGGGTAGACCTAAAAATAAAATATTCGGTGCCTAGACCTGCCCGGTGTCACGTCACGGGCTTCTTGTTCAGGTTTAAACAAACGGCCGACGTCGTCATCCACCAGACTCCCTCTGGAGGATTATATTGATTGGCTTTTCATTGACTTTGTAGAGGTACACACCGGGCACATCTAAAAGCGAATGTTGTGGTGTTTTACTATGTGAAGAATAAATTGTTGCTGTAATCGCATTGAAGTTCGTTGTTCAAATGCCACGGCATTTTTCACTGTACTGCGTAAACGTTTTATTATTAAACTGCTTGCGAACTGCCGTGGCACGTTTAAGAACATCATTAATCGTCGGTGCCCATGACGTTCACTAACACACTTTAAGAATAACTATATATTTTTTTACTGTCTGCTTTGTGAGGACGCGCCTCCCGCGAGCAACCAACGACTTTTGTTGTACCATCACGACACGAGAAAATGTTTCTCTCGCTCTACATTCTTATCTATTGAATATAGACCCCATGGGAGAGGGGGCTCCTAAATAACCCCGCTTCTATAAAAAAACATTTTAGCGGCCGAACCAGGGTAAACGCATAAATTGCTGGATCGTTTTTACGCAGAACTCACACTATAGAATACTTTTTGAGTAACGGAGGTGTCCATAGAAAAACTACACACGGGTGCACACGAACACAAAATGTTCATAAGCATATCAAGACTCTTGGTAGCTATATTTGGAGTTCAGAAGCTAATATATACGCATCTTATCACATTCGCTGGGCGCATTAGCCACTACATGCGAAATCGTTGTATGTATATAAGCAATATGCATGTCGCCTGTTTTAATGATTACAAACCAAGCCGCGGACAGCGAACGTCGTAAAACCGCAGTCTCACTGATCGTGCATAATGTTCATCACAAAAAAAGGCTAAAAAGGACACTTAAGGCTGCTTGCGTTTAGGAATGCGAAAGCATTTCTGTTATGTCCACTAAGGTGCAGATGTACAGACTAGGGCGTACCGCCATCTGCCATTGTGACAGTCAGCGACAAAACCCTGCGCGTTGCGAAGACAGCGCGAGCGAGGACACAAGGCCCGAGCATCGCGAAACGAACGCACCACACAACCGTGGCAGCTGAGCTACCAAACTCATGTTTTTCCTTTACTTTTACAGCTAGAAGTGCTAATTAAACCCCTTGTAACATTGGCGACGAGGATGGGATCCATCGGATGACAGACGACACTTCGACAGCGGGCGAGAACAAAAAGAGCAACGCCATGGCCATGGCCACGCCTGAGTTCAGCCGAATTCCGACGTTCAAACGCAGCTCCAGGTCTTGGAAATCACGTTACGGGCGGCTACAATTTTTTCTCGAGGCTAACGACGTACAGGACGCCGCGAAGAAACGCGCGCTCCTGCTAACGCTCTGCAGGGCTGAGACATACGATACAGTCTGCACTCTCGAACAACCCAAGCAGCCAAGCCAAGTTACCTTCGACGAGATCGTTCAACTGCTGAAAGCCCATGTTGACCCGACACCTTCCGAAGTCTACTGCAGATCCCGCTTCCAACCTCGCGACCAGGAGGTCGGCGAGACGGTCAGCGATTACGCGACAGCCCTGAAGAAACTCGCTGCCAACTGTAATTTCGGCACCAGTGCCGAACTAGTGACAAACCCAACGGTCCGTCCTCTGAAAGTAATGTTGCGGGATCGTTTCTTGTGCGGCCTACGGAGCGAGCAAGTCCAGCAGCGTCTCTTCGCGGAGAAAGAACTGACGTTCATCAAGGCCTAAGACTTTGCAATACGCGCCGTTCAGCAGCAAGAAATGATGAAAAGCGATCACTCAGAACTTGACAAGGCAACCGCCAGTACACGCAACAGGAATTCTTTTCACAAAGGACAGGCTTAAGGGGGACAACGCTCTTGGCGCTGTGACGAACAGCACAGCCCAGAAGGCAAGCAAGTTTCAGGCTACGACGTGTCATTACTGCCACAAGAGAGGCCACATTGAGCAAGCCTGCATATCAAAGACAGCTACAAAGGAAAGGTACCAACGCAGCAATCAAGTGGATACATCGACAAGAGCATCGTTCCGCAGCACATGGTAAGCAGCGGCTATAAACGGTACATGATCTCTACACGGCGGAAAATGAGTTGACCGCCCCGAAAATCACATTAACTGTTGACGTGAATGCCAGGCCAGTTACGTTTGAGGTTGACTCTGGTGCTGCTTGCACAGTGGCCAGCAGTGATACGTTTCGAGCAGTGTGGCCCACAGACCCACCGGAGTTAACGCGTGACGACATACACCTGCGCACCTGGACCGGTCAGGAACTGCAACTCCTAGGAACGACCCTGGTGACCGTTCGACACAAGGATAAGATGTGCCAACTACCCTTGCTGGTGGTTCAAGGAGCCGGAGGCAGCTTGCTTGGACGCGACGCAACTGGTTCGGAACGCTGGACATTGAGGTCAGTGGCATTCATCATACACTGATCGTTTATGTACTCTGTGTGATAATTTTATTGACTGTCGCGAACTAGAGCCCCGAAAGTGTTGTTCCAGATGCCTTTATTGCGCTTAGTGGTTTCATCTTAGAACTTTTATAAGATGTGTAGTCATTCTCATTGATTTTATGCCATTTGGTTTGTGACAGCCACAATGAAACATTGTCATTTACATTCAGAACTAGGCCGTCTTAATCTATTATAAGGCCCACCCTGAA
>JAZHYW010026322.1:0-12972 GCA_037355805.1 Ixodes ricinus | reverse complement strand
GTTCCCTGCTCACTCGGAGGGCTGCCGATATGTTGGGAATAATTTATTGTGAGATAAATCCTGCGTGTTTGTGCATAAAAGTTTCTGAAACCACTCTTTTGAAGTTAATAAACATAAACTTATCATTCTTGAAAAAAAAACTTTTTTCTGAAATTTTTTGTTCCGAGGTGATATTCCCTTTAGCAAAAGTTATACATACAAAAATTAACAAGGGACATCTTATCACTTGAGTGGTATTATTAGAACCATTCATTCCAAATATTTCTAGCAGTGACTATGTGGTCGGGCAGAGTTTCCTTCTGTTAATGTTAAGGGTATCAAAGAGTTTGCACAGTGGACGCAAAGATGGCCTGATTGTTGCAGGTAATGTCTCGTCTTGGAAAAAATGAAATGGGAGATGGAAACAATGTGTTCCTAAGTGCTGGATTATGTGGTAAAACTTGTAAAACAGTGTTTGTCGACATATGTTTCGTCTTAATGATTAGCTCTGGGCAAAGTTACTAGAACACTCAGTTGGGCAACTAACCCTTAAAACCCGGACCGCTCGCGTCCACCGAGACCAAACTAGATACGATTACAGCGCCGCCTTTTAGCGGCGAGTCAAAACATCAAAGTTGCTTTATATAGCTACTGCGAGATGGCGCTGCAAGATGGCGCCATCGGCCCTTGAGCGACTCGGCTGATTTGGCACGTGCAACCATGCAGTTCCCAGAGTGGGCGCTATGAGAGAAATGGCAGCAATGCAATCTAGTCTGGTCCGGTTCTCAAGTACGGATCGGAGCCACTTTTTCAAAGCAGGCTCCTAGGGCAGTTTCCCGACCGAGTTGTTCTAGTAACGTTGGTTCTGGGAGATTCACTTTCTAATGCAATTCAGAGACGCTGGCATAAGAAGGGTAGACAGAAAAACCAAATTGTAAAACTTTTTTGGAGAAGTTTTAATTCTTCAGCAAGATAGTTCTGCCATGGAGACCATACAGATGATGAATGTTCTACTTAGGGCATACAAGGGTGAGGTATGCAATGCATTTAATGTTAGGAGGGGCTAGTATTAAAATGTCCAGGAGAAAGTCAAGTGCGCTGTTTGCCTTACCGATAGTAGGTCTAATGCGGGTGATCCGTGTCAAATTTCTCGTTATATAAACACAAACATATTTATAAAACAAGAATGTGCCGATAGTGGTATCGTTAATACTGTAGACATAAAAAGATGGTGATGAAAGGTGAGCAAATGTAAGCAATTTGCATTTCTTTATTCTCGAGGAAAACAGCCACTCATTATACCAACGCGTTATGGATAATAAGGCAGTCTGCAAGGATAAGTGATCATCGCCATCTGTGACTGCAGTAAATTAGTCATCTGTGAAAAGGCAGATAGTGGACGAAACATGAAAAGGAAGATCATTGATACAGATTAGGAAAAGAAGCGGTCTAAGCACGCTTCCTAAAGGAATGCCCAATGTTAAGTTGGACTTGGATCATATGGAGTTATTAATAACAGTGCATTGAACTTGATTGGAAACAAACTAGAAAATCCAGGCAACAATAAAGGGATCAATTGTGACATTGCACGATAAGGCGGTTATGAGACACCCTGTCAAATGCTTTTGAGAAGTCTAGGAATATACAGTGGTGGAACTGCCAAGTGGTGATTTGGAGCAGCTCTTGTAACTAGGTAAAAATGGGTTTTGGAGCAGAGATTCCCATTTTTGGAGCAGACAATTTTGAGCTTTCATGTCAGAAAGTTTTATACAATCTCTTCGAAAGTTAGCCCATAGGAAAGACTAGCTGTTGGAGCGTTGGGAGACTAAAGTGTTATGCCTACAAAAGACCTGGCCTGTACAGATATTTATTTATTTATTTATTGGACAACCATACGCCAGCAATTTTGTAGATGTCTCAATTAACCTATTAGGAGTACCGATGGCATCTTAGGTCTGTGTTTGACGTAAAAATATGTTTTTGGATACTTTGTAGAGGGTTCTATCACGGTGACGTAATTGTCGCGAATTTAACATCAAATGGACACTTTTGTGCTGAATGTGTCTCACACTGCCCTCGCTCGTATTCGACCTGCTGCTGTTCATAGAGCAGCTAAGCTGAGCACATAGCTACTCTAACCGATCACGAGTAGCGCCAGCTATTCATTGCAATCGATGTGAGCACCATTCAAACAAAAACCGATAACTCTTCGTTAGGTATGTGCAAATAATAGACTTTTGGGTTCGAAGCAAATTCAGAATAAATAGTAATACTAGTTGTTTTGGCCGAATATTTTTAATTGAATACTGAAGACTTTTTGCACCTTTCTCCATGCCTTTTACTACTGTTACACCATGCTTAAACAAAAATTCAGCTGGACTCATGAAGGCTGTTCCTAATTGCCCACTCATGACTTGTTAAATTTAATTTAGCTATATTTATAGACTGTAGCCTCAGAACGTCCAGTACATACATTGGCATGGCAAGTAAATAACAAATTTGACGTAAAATTAAACATATAAAGGAGCCCAGCCATACGTAATAGAGGGGATTTATAAATTTTCTGCCTATGTATAAAATATATTTTTGATTCTGAATTTAAAAAAGCACAAATAATGAACACAGGTTTTTAGAACATTGCTGCCTACAGCGCGTTGCAACCTAAGAATGAAGGGCGAGGGTGAGACGGGCCGGGGAGGAGGAAGCAGACGGAACGCTGGAGAAGAGAGGGGAAAACCTCCTTCCCTCTTTAGTGTTCCGTCTGCTTTCTCCTCCCCTGCCCGTCCTACCCTCGGCCTACCGTCCTGAGTTGCAATGGACTCTTAGCAGGGTGTCTGCCAAATTCTTATTTTAAAATTTCCTGACTTTTCTATGTTGTCCCTGACTATTTTATTTGAATTCCCTGACCTACAACTACCGACACCAAAACACAATGTATTATAGATAGACACTATTCACAACGTAAATGTTTTATTTAGGTTGGAAAAAGCAACTACCTTCACTTTGGAAGACGTTTAGAATACAGCATTGACCAGGGCTTACTGTTTCAGAATTTGGTCCCAGTACCTGATCAGTACATCCATTTGTTCTCTCCGAGTTACTTTGTTCAGTGACTCATCCAAAGCAACCACCAGATATGGCTCGCTAGAGAGGCTTGCTAGCAACTTCTTTTGAAAGTACGGGCCGATACCATGACGTATGGTATATCCCACTTTGTCTTTTCCAAGCTGCATTTTTCTGGCGGTCTCACACATGGGGAACATCAACGGAGACAGTGAGACAGACGGTGCCGCTGAACGGAAATACCCATGAGTAGTTATAGAGTTCAAACACCGCATGATCCCGGCTTTTGTGACTTCCTTTTTCAATCAAAAACCACCATTGACGTCTTCACAGAGGGGCTAAGAGCTTCCGTGGCGGTGGTTAGACGCATTGCCGGAGCTTTACAAGCGCTATTGCTACCTCCGGACAAAACACCCGTTGCTGTCGCGGAAGGCAAGTCCACATTTGTCGCAGTTTTGAAAAATATGATTGGGCTCTGGGAAACGCTTTGCAGATATTTCATTGCAGCTTGATGTTTCTTACCCTAAACATGAGTAGTAATCGCCCTATTCCCCATGTTGCTCAGTGAGAACTTCTTGCAGCACAATGTGCAGTGAGCACTATTTGGATCATTTGGAACGGGCCGAACCCAACTTGCATCCCTGGATATGTCCGGGTTTGTCCAGTTGAGGTTGAAGGAGCACTTCCTCGACAGTGACATAGTCACTTTGACATATCTCCACTTCAGGAACATAACACAATAGAAAGCCCAACCCAAAGCCACAAACGTACGTGGCAGAGCTCGTAGAGTGCATGCGTCCAGGTTGCGTTTACCGGGAAGCGCGAAACACCATATCTGACAAACGAATGGATTGCTAGGCGCGCGCCTCTCAGAGAGTAGATGAATGAACGACGGCTGTTCTCTTCCGAGCGTGCGGTGACTCGCGCCACCTAGTATTGGCTAGAGTAACTGTTTCTCCTCGTACAGTCGGCCCTAAAAAAGATTGACATAAGGGAGCGATGGCCTGGCCGGCGATAAGGCGACACGGGGCGCTTGGATAGCGTAAGCAGGCTGGGGTCGCGATTGCCGGATTCGTCCACTCTTGGATGCACGGGGGACGTCGACACACCGGAGCCTTTCCCAAAGCGCGCTTTCAAAACAACACAGCCTGACTGCGCACATATGTTCTGTTCTTGCTCGCTCAGATTGTGTCGCGATTTGAAAGATTCGCGTTTTATAAGGAAAACACTCCCGTCTTCCACGCACAAATTTCAAACAGCAAATAAAATAAATATCACTGCGAAGACTTTTTATTACAACGAAAAAAAGCGTCGTCTCACGCGTGACTCGTTACCCTCGAAAGCAAACCGTACGTAAAAAAAATATATATAGATTGTTACAAACGATAACTGTATCTCTCTCGAAGCACCCCTGCGATTAAAAGTGGGAATGTTCCGGCCACTCTCGCTCCCCGTGTTAGAGCGAAATATAGCGCCGCTTGTGGCGGTTTCACCGCACCGGCCACGAATCACTTGTGTCAATCTTTTTTATGGCCGACTGTACTAGATACACACCACCTGACAAAAGTCACGAACTGAATAAAATGGCCGCTGCCAATCTGCTTCACTAGTAACTGTGAGTAACTCTTTAGCCGCCAACTTTAGCATTGCTACTCTAAAGTGTAGCTTATTTAGTGGCTTTAGAGTGTACTAAAAGAACGACGAGCCGCCAGCTTTGCACATGCTCTCGTGTGAAGCGCAGCGAGTGGAAAATTGGGCGGGTCGCATCGCACCTAGAGGGTCGCGACGCCGCACTTGACTGCGCTCTTGGCTATGCCTGCCCGTACCTGTCGCTTCTAGCGTAAGCGGGCGAGCATGGGATAAATTCCCTGACTCGGCAATCTTTTTGGAAATTCCCCTGAAAATTCCCTGACTTTTCCAGGTGTCTTAAAATTCCCTGACGATTCCCGGTTTTCCCGGTCGGTAGACACCCTGTCTAACATATACCCTTGCATAGAGCCACAGTTACTGCAATGTAATGTTAACAATCCCAAAATATTTTTGTTGTTTCTTACTACATTAGGCGTGCGCGTGCACCATACTAGTTCGAACATGTGTTTTTCGCCTAAGCGCGCGAATGAGCTGCAGCGAAGCAAGTCGCGAGATCGCTGTGTATGCTCCACGGGTATTGCTTCTCCGCAGTGCACCTCTGCTTGAGGAGAAGCAAACTCAGGGGCTAACCCACCGCAATCAACACTTCGAAATGTATGAATACTGCAGTTCATTTGGAAGCGAATATCAACGTATTATTTGAAACTGCTGTTAGAAAATTAGCCTATTCACGCAGCCCCACTCTTCACACATAGTACTTAGGCATCAAAAACAAAACTGTATTTCCTTAACTTTCAGTGGCATCGTTTGTCACGTGCCAGAATCTTTCAGTTTTCTTTTCGGGAACAGCTCCCTTTTGGCGCAGACATGGCACAAATTGTGTGCAAATACAGCCTTTAGAGCAGCATGTAGCAGGTTATTCATTCTGGTGCAGTTTGGCACAATTGGCGCAGCAGTTCCGCCACTGAATAGAGCCACGGTTTGTTGTTTACGTTCCAAATTAAATTGAATGTCATGTATGAATAACAAAAGTTGTATTTTGGATAATAATGTCTTCCTAAACCAGTGCTTGTTTTTGTTTAGGAATATATTAGGCTCAATGTATCTAAAGATATTTGAAGATATCATGCTGAGTGATCTGGAACAATTATTCTGATGTGAATTTCTATCTCCGAACCTATGTACAGGGATTACAAGGCTGAGTTTTAAAGGGGCCCTGCATGGACTTTTTTACTGGTTTTTAATTTGCACTGAACCTGAGCGCACTGATCGTAGTAACTTAATGAAACTTTTCTTTTCTCGAATTTCACTTTATTTTAAAAGATATAGGCAAATTAAAATCTACAAAAACAAACAAAAAATAACCTCCTTCATGAAGTCCTTGGTCGCTTGAGTGGCCGTGAACTAGAGGAGGGGTAGTGAGCCCAGCGAGCACACACGGCTGCCGCACTCCGTGTCGACGGCTCGACAGGGCGCTACTAAAGCATGTTCTGGAGAGGCTGTATGAGGCGGGCAGCCAGGGCGGCTCGCATTGCATTTGCTGTGCGATTAAACACTAATTCGGCATGGCACTTCATAGGCCACAAATGACAGCAAACACGGGGTAAAGATTAGTTCAGAACGGGAGCCACTTCGCGCTGCCATACCGCCAAACGGCCAAACCACAAGCCAAATCTGCTCGCCGAAGGCCTTCGGAACGCTCGGAACCGGTCGGATCCTCGAGCCGGTATAAGACTGCAGCGCCGCCACGTACATCCGGGACCTTTCTAAGCTCGTCGCTCATCAGTGCCTGACCCCACTACCCGTTTATAGTATGCGCCGCCCTTTCTATTGCTTGGTGGCGGGTACGTCGACGGGTCATTTCTTGTTTACATACTTTATAAACTGCATGTGTTTATTTTCTGATCTAAAGTAGAACAAAAACTACTTTCATAAATAATTGAAAACGGTTCGCGCCACTTATATTTTGTATTTCATCTAAAAAGAAGCTTTAGCCGCTCCGACCAGTAGTAAGGCCAGGACCAAAGACTTCACAAATCACGCGCTTTCGGCACAGCGGGTCGCCCCCGTAGGTGGAGGAGGTTTCGGCGTCGTCCGGTTAAAATATGACGCGCTGATATTTAGTCGCTCCCTCTCGTGCCCGCTGGATTGCCCGAACCCCAATAGATTTGGAAACCGCAAAAAAGTAGACGCTTAAATATTATTGCAGGGCCGCTTTAAGTCAAGAGGTATGCTACCAGAGGAGTGATTCTCGATAGATGTCAGTTAGAAACTGAAATTATATAGGCTTGGTGTTTTCCAAGACTGTAGTTTATGTGGCTGCCACCAGAACTTGTGGAAAGTTCTTGATTTTCTATGGCTAAGGATGTATATCTAACAATAATATTCTGCAGATATTGAACAAGGAGTTGCCATTATTATACAAATAATTACAATGCTCCGAGAAGTAATTCCACTAAAGAATAAAAATTCAACATACCAACAGCCTCCTGTCAGCAGCTTCCATGAGTCTTGGTAGTTTCAAACAGCAACACGTCCTCTAGAAGTGGAGCATAAATGGCTCTGGTCTGTGCCTGGTCTGGTGCTCTAGCTGTCTAAGGGGCCACGAGTCCACGGTCACTTGAGCCCTGCTTTCAGCCCTCTATTCTTCTACTTGGGCTACAAGCTGTAGTAGCAGGCTTGCAACAGAAACTGAAGGAGTTAAAGATGCACTTCTGAAAAGACAAAGCACAAAAGAAACCATAAACCACTTAGCTTGAAAGGTGATTAAAGAAAATCATACAGATTTAATTAGAACAAAGCTTTGAAGATTCATCTCAACCACCCAGGTATTGTGAACGTAGACTGATTTTGCAGCACAATGAGCCTCAGTCGAATTGCAGGATCCTCAGTCTGGTTTACAACCTGGTAACTCGGCATCTGGCCTCGAAGCCAACTTTCAATCAACAGCTAATACATTAAGGTCTGAAAATATAGCACTAATAAATGAGATGAGCATGGTCATGACAACCTGCTTGACTTACAGTGTTAAGTTAAGGGTCAATCAATGAAACTATTCTCCTATGCCCTTGAAAACCTGTGGCTCAGACAAAAGCTACAACCAAAAAGATATTTCAAGTAGCCGTCAGCACGCTCTGTACAAGCAGAAGTGTCAGGAGAAAATTAAGAGCGCCACAGGAGAGCACTGGCTTCCCAAACCTTAGATCCCCCACCCGAAGGACACTCTACTTTGACAGAGGGGAGGCAGCTAGCCTTGCGGCTACAATTTCAGCTATCTGCTCACGTGATGGGGACAGTATACCCAACCTCGACATCAGGTTGAAGATAGAGTCCGAAGGTTCAGTTGACCGACCGCTTACAAAGCAAATTGCACGGACCAGAGGAGCCTGCTTTAGTATGTTGGTCAGCGATTGTGTGCTGAACAATTAACGAACTAGAGAAGAGTCATGCTAATGCAGTGCTTGTAGGTGTAGTGAGTTTCAAAGAAACAGATTATGCACCTAAAATGCTTTCAACATGCTTGCGAATGTGCATTTAGAACTCGCATAAAGATGTTGGCCTGAACTAGGTTTCGGTTGGTCCTGCTTCGACTGCTCATAACTAATCTTATTTCAGGGGTAGTGATTAACAGAAATAAAACAGTCGCAAAGGCTGCTTCACACTTGCGACTGCTTATGGCTGGAGAGGTTAAAAGACTGGCTTTAAGCCTCTACGAATGCTTACGACCGCCGCGCCGGTGGTAGGCAGTTACAAGTATGTGAACCATGCCTGCTTCCTTCTGCAGTAATGCACTGGACAAGGAAACATATTGCATGTTTCTATAGTTGAACCACAAGAATGCGGCGAGATTGGTGTATTGAAGTTCCAGTACGGTGTATCACATCTTGCTCTTCTGCTCAGGCCTGCAAGAATGATGTCCTGGGAATAATAACTAAACATCAAGCCTATAGAAACCAAAGTACACCTACCTGCTTCCCATCATACCTTGAAAAGACCTTGTTTTTAAGGTGTGGCCAATGAAAAGAAAAAGCTGATGGCCATAGAGAATATTTTGGCACAGGACAAACACTACATACTGCCATATATGTCAGAATAGACCATATCCCAAATTAACCGTGCACAAAAGAGTGTACTGGGAATGTTGGAACACACACTGCATGTGCTGGTGTCTGCAAGAGAATCTGTTCAAAAAAGAAATCTAAAACAAATGACACATAGCACACACATTCTTCGAAACCCTATTTTGGTTATTTGCCTCGAACCCTTTATGCAGAGATGGCAAGCGTGTGCCGCATGTGTACCTACGTTTCCAGCATTCCCCTTGCCGCTTGGGTAACTAGCGAAAGGTCTATTGTTCAGGGTGTCTAGCAAAATATTATCTTGAAATTCCCTGACTTTTCCAGGTTTTCCCTTACAATTTCAGGTGAAATTTTCTGACCACTGTAGAGGCATCCGCGCCCGCACCGGTGTGGCCCAGGAAGCATGAAGTGAGGTACTGCGCCTTCAACAGTGCCATCGGTAGTGTCGTCCCAATATCAGACAACCACATCCATCTGTTGCTTCTGAGTCACTTTGTTGAGAGACTCGTCAAACGAAAAAACTACGAAATGAACACTGGCGAGGCTTGATAGCAGCTTATTCCGAAAGTAGGGCACAACACCACGGCAGACGGTATCTTCTACCTTGTCCTTCGCTAACTGGAGTTTTGCAGCGACCTCCCACGCGGGAAACATGAGAGGGACGACTGAGGCCGATGCTGCTGTAGAACAAAGGAATCCGTAAATCGCTATCGAGTTTAAGCACCAAATTATTTCGGCCTTTGTCACAGCGCTCTTCAGTAGAAAGCCGCTCATCAACATCTTCACACTTGTGGTGGCTGAAGGCTACTCAGGGGCATATGTGCGGTCTCCGCTACATCCGGCCGAAACGTTCGTTGCTGCCGTAAAAAATGACAGAAGTCAAAATTGGTAACGGATTGACTGCGACCTCAAAGCAGCAATGTGCTTTTTGCTCGATGCGTGACTGGAAACTGCCGTGTTTCCCATGGTGCTCAAAGAAAACATTTTGCGGCACATTGAGCACTGAGCACTTTGAGGATCACTTTGAACGGACTTAATCCCCTGCATTTTTCGATATATTCGGATTCGTCCAGTCCGGATTAAACAAGCACTTTTTTGCCGCCGACATCGTCACCGAAGAGGCCACTTCTGGAAACACGACGCTCAACGACACACGTCAATAACCGAATAAATGGCTGCATGGCCGCCAGATGCGCACCACTGTGACGCGCACTTTCGGATACTTTCCGGTCGGATTGGATTGAATTGCGGTCTGCGGCTTTCCCATATGTTACTAAATCTCGTGGCTTTAACTGGATGTAACCTAGTGTCGTGCCCTTAATCCAATCCAATGCATGCCTTAGACTGAATTGGTCGGCTGTTCTCTGTGCATCGGGTGGCAAATTGGGTGAGCAGAGCCCGCGTTTCGCTCTAAGCAGGATATATTGCCCATTGTTCTGCCCCCCAGTCTTTGCTCAGGGAAGTCGATGGCGTTCCCGGCTCATTTTCCCTGACTGGACTCGCTTTTTGAGAATTTCCCTGATAATTCCATGGTTTTTCCCGGACAATTTAAATTTCCTTGACAATTCCCGGTTTTCCCGGTCGCTAGACACCTGATTGTTGAATTTGTCGAATTAGTGTGCGAGTGACACACTCTGGTCGTCGCAGACATCGTGGTTGCAACGGATGCTGTCAAAGCTACAGCTCCTGAACGCAAATTTCTGAAAGGGCCATTAGAGGCAAGCACACATGTCAGAAAATCGGTGAGGGGGCAACTTACCGGTGAAATTCCGCTGCCACAAAGGATCATGACTGCCTGTGACATCTTTGGGCGATAGTAGCTCCTGGGGTGCTATTAGCAAATAAGATGGATTGTTAGGTGCAAATCTTCTAATAAATATTCAAAATTTCGAAAATAACTTTTGCTTGAGTACAGAACCCTCAGATGTGTCTGCTATATAAATGTTTGTGCAGCGAGCAGCACATTCGAAAAATCCGAACTCCTGCTGAAAATAACAATTATGTATGTATGCTTTACATGCAGCATTTCTTCACAGAGCTGGTGGTTGTATATTATCGTTGTTCTCGAACTTCCACTCCTATGGTGCACAAATACGTGTTCTATATTGAAATAGTACACATGGCTCTCAAACCAATAAGTGTTTTCACGACAACGTAATACCCACAAGTGTTTATTCTGTTTGTTCTCCCAGTGTTTTTATCTCTGAGACATATGATAGTTATTTCTTCGCTGTTTTTGTAGCTCGCTTTGTCAAGAAGATGAAAGAAAAGACTTGTCAAGCAAACAACTGTTGGCTTTTTGTCTGCCTCACAGCATTTGTACTTGTACAGGTGCAAATAAAATGATTGATGGATTAAACTAACACAAAATGGAAGTGCAACAATCTACAATAGAATCTCGTTAAACAAGAAATCGCAAAAACGGAATTGTTGCTTAAATGAAACAACTATCTCGGAGTTTGGTTTTGTATTCATGCAATGCAAAAGTAATCCCGTTAATCGGAACTCAAATTCTCGCGCCTCCGGGTAAACGGAACCGAAAACGAAACTTTGTCGCCGACATATTTTTCGCTCTCGCAGAAAAGAAAAATATATCTTGAGTAATAACACAGTATTAAAAATGTTCTTAATATTTATTAGCTTTATTGCCCTAAATTAGCATGTACACCTGGTTTTTTCGAGTTTTCTTTCTCATTTTTACGCATAGGTGGCTGTGTTCGGAAGGCTTGGCTCAACAAGGCTTCTGCTCGCATCTTAGGCCTAGTGTCCTACTTTCTGCGATGGCGGCCACGAAGCGACGACACCATGCGCTCACGTTAGAAAAAAAATTGAAGTCATTAATGATTTCGATAGCGGTTGCTTCACGAAACTGGCGCTTCAACGAAATATGCCATTCCCAAAAGTAGCCTGACAAGGATTCTTCACGACAAGGAAAAGCTGCGGAGTGCGTTCAGCAAAACGCAATTTGGACCAAAGAGGATGAGGCTGCGACTCCCCGAACACGAAGAGCGTGAAAAGTGCTTGGTGTTGTGGCTAAGAAGAGCCCGGAGTGAGAACCTTCCCGTCACCGGACCGATAATTCGTGCAAAAGCGGAAGAATTCGTTCTTCAACTCAAGATCGAGGACTTCTCGTGCAGCAAGGGGTGGTTGACCGGATTTAAGGAACGAAACGGTATTGTTTTTCATGCAGTATCGGAGGGACCGGGCAGCTGCCGACACCCTGGAGAGCAGGGAAGGAGGGAGATGGAGAACATGAATATTGCTTCAACGTTTTTACACGGTTTGTGTGAATATACAAAAGCAGCAATTTGGTGTTTTTGTCATTATTTTGCGTTCTACATTCACTTGCTGGGGTTTACAAATTGTGCACTCATGGAAACAGCATTTAAGCTGGCATTCAACATTTTAGTGTACCTACACTATATACTCTCAGTAAATGAAACTCCTGATAAATGGAACAGATTTTCCTGGTCCCTTCAGGTTCCTTTTATTGAGATTGTACTGTAATTCATTCCCTATAATCAAACAATCGAATTCACGTTTGAAAACAATACAGGTGCCTTCACTAAGGCAAGAGAAAAGTAAAATGTAGGCTTCAAAAAGAAAACATAGTGTAGCCATTTAATGGCGTCATGTCACTCAGCAGACCACCTCCCGCTGCATAAGCTTAGCTGTTGTCATAGGCACTGTGATGGTAGGTGGTTCGTGTGTTTAGGGTGTTAATAGAAGTACAGAAGACACCGATGCGTTAGGAAATATTTCACTATTGTGATATAAACATCAGAAGGAAAGACAAACCAAATATTTACACCACGGCTATTTACAGAATGTCATTGTACAAGTTGTCTCTCTCACAGTTTTTTTCCCTGGTCACATGGACGGGTAGTGTCGAAGAAGGAGGGTGGAGGGCTCGTCGTTGATGGGCTCGGCGGCAGTTGTTGGTAGCCTGGAGCGTCTGGTTCCCGGAGATGTTGGTGAACCCTGGTCGCTGCAGTGGTCTTCAGCGCCTCACGTAGTCCAGTCGGCCTCAGGCAGGCCGGCGCCTTGACCACGATTGGAGGCGGGGACAGTGTCGGGCCTCGGACGCCTGGTCACGTCGACGGAGGTCCGAACAGCTGTACGCAGCTTCGCCTTCCGAGTCCGAGCCATGCTCGCGCTCTTCTCGAGCCCTTTTTCAAAAACCGCGCCATTCCTCGCGCATCTCTTTTCTTCCTTGTCTTCATGGTGGATCACCCATCACAGCACATAGCCCCCTGCTTCT
>JAZHYW010026320.1:0-54647 GCA_037355805.1 Ixodes ricinus | reverse complement strand
TACGTATTGTTACGTAGTGAACTGCTGTTCTCCGCTGCAATTTCTATTCGGTACGGGAATCGAAAGATGTTACATTCAAATAAAGTTTGAATCTCCTTCGAAGCTAATATACATTCGTAATGAAATTTCACTGGCGATACCCCGCAACACTTCATGTCGTCGTGATGATTGAGGGCGGCTGAGCGACGACAACGCCGCGCTGAAGCAATGGTTCGACTTTGACTTCGTCTCAGCAAGCATCGTTACGTTGTCATTTGCCGTTTTGCGTGGATAAAGAAACATCTGAAAGGCAGCGTCCGACGATGAAATTATCGAATTCAGCAGATGCAGTCCGCCGCTGCCCACCGGTTTACGACGGCATGCGTATAGAATATGCACCCGTACAAGAAAGTGATGTCGCCGCGGGAACTGCATCTCGCGATGTGTCCCAGAAAGAGGAGACTCAGTTCTCCCAGGAATGAAACATTCACTCCCATTGTATCGTGCTCAGCTCTAGGAGGCAAACGTAGCCACACATTGCAAGCATCCACAGCATTTCAGAAATGAAATAAAAATCGGTCTAAAGATATTCAGTCTCGTCCCAAGTACCTTTACTCTGTATTTGCCTTTGTAGAAAAAAATGCCATGCTCGTCACTTAAGCAGACTCAGTCCAGCCACCATTTTGTCTCGAGAATACTGTTACTCGATAGAGTGTTTGTTTAAGGAGCTGAGGCCGCCGCTAATTGCATCGACACGCGGATTTCAACAGCTGTGGTGGCATATGGTGCGGGCAGAACGGCGCGCGTTTCGCATGGGTGTCATAGCATTTCAGTATGCGCCGCGAAAGGTGTAGCCACATCATACCGAAAGGTACAGACAAGAATACGATCGGCGAACTTGAAAGTCACAGCTGCGGGTATTATTCGTGGATCGAGACCGGTGCCGTCTTCGGCAAGCTACTTGAAAAGTGCGGCTTCCATTTAATGCCTGCCCGAGGTTGCCATGCAGGAAACCGTCGTCATCGAGACCACCCGGATTTGTTCGCCTGCGGTGTTCGCGAACAAATACTTGCCAAGCTCCGTCGCTTCAAGTTACGCCTGCACCAAAGATCGGCGATTGCGGCGGTATATGCTAATGAAAAAAAGTAACGAAATAGCTGTTCGTTACAGGCACCAAAGGTACGAATTAATAGTTTTCGCTTTCGTTACCTTAAAAATAAAGGAACGCGTTATCAAAAATTATAACGCACGTTACTTGCGTTACTTTGAAATTATGATTTTCTGTTTTGATGATATAGGTATAAGCAAGCTCATTTATCAAGAAACATTATATGAAATTCGAATATACTATTTCTATTCTTTTTTACGGTGGAAATTCAAGGCTTGGCCGCCTAAAACACAAAAATATTTGAAGTGTAATTTCTTTACATTTGGGTAGTAATGAGTAACGCAATCCAGCTACTTGAAATAGTAATCGCAGCAATGTTACGCATTGTCGAAAAATAACGACAGTATGTTGGACAAAAGGCTACGTTTCATCATGTCTTGTGAGGGCAGAAAAACACATGCCTTGACTTGAAGATGTGTGCATTTAATCAAGTATGCATTTCTGCCGGAAGTGGAAACCGACTTGAAGTAATTAGTAGAAATTCGAGAATTAATGGCCAAAATGCACCAGCTGCGAAAATCCAAATAACGATACGTGAGCTGTCAATCTGGTGTGGCAGTACTACGTCGGAAGTCCAGCAGTTCTGCCTGCGGCGCAGATCGCGCCTGAGCAAGCAAGCGTTCACGCATTGCTGATATGACAGCTATACAGCGAGTTCACATAGTCGGGCATAATCGCCGATTACTGTCAGGAAATACGACGCACAAATAACCCAGCACGTATCACATTGCCGGGTAATGGCGAAAACACGAGGACTCAATATATCAGCGCATGCGTCTTCCGTCCGCGTTGGTAGAGTTACCTGGGCGTGCCGGTTCCAGATTTTTCTGTAGAAACTTCGAACCACGCGCTGCGGCTTGAAACGACTGTTACGATAACACCCGTGATAGTTCCTCAACAAAGAGGACATCGGCGGCACCAACACACTTTTACTCACGAGATGGGTAAGGCTTTATGGAAGCATGCAGCGGGAGTTCGGCGCGCATCACGCGCGCGATGGTCAGGCGGCGCCACTGCACCACGTATCGAATTTTTGCGTCACAATAGTTTAAATCAGAATTTGATCGCGCTCACCAAATCACCAATGAATATGAGTTTGCTGTTGTCATCTGAAGCAGCGAAACGGACACGGCTCTCGCGACGTCACCCCGGCAGGCATAAAAAGAGATGAAAACGTCGCGAGTAGCTCGGCATTGATTGTCATGCCAGTGTACAGACAGCTGCCACATTTCAAAATAAAAACACTGTCTTCGGAGTAGCGTCACCAGAGAAAAAACATGAAAGACAGGAGGGATTACGCTTTGGAGGTGCATGGAACTGCATTAGCTGTCACTGACTGTACGTCTGTCAATACCTTCGTTTGTTGCAGAAACTCCCAGTTTTCACTACCGCATTACTGATCCGGTAGAAGATTAACGTTCTTAGAAACGGGCGTAGTGATTATCTGTGCATCAGGAATCGATTACGCGGATGGGAGTTTCCATGCTGCGCTTCGCGGGTAGGGGCCGGATGCGGCGGTGAACGGCGTTAAAAAAAAATTAAGAATTAAAAAATTGTCAATGCAAATCCGTTCGCCCAAGTCTGTAGAGCGCTACACCACAGGGCCAACTATCACAAAATATCTGCATCTTTATACTCATTATCTTAAAGAAATATCGGCCTAGAATTCTAGTTAACTATGACAGATTGCACATGAATCTTCTACTGACGCTAATATTCAATGTTTGCAACAAGTACTGAATCTGAATTGCCCAATATATATTCTTCTCACGTCTAGTTTGCCTAATCACGTGGAGCAAGTGGTGTTTTCATCTGCGTACTATCCAACGACTATAAAAATGGCCAGCCACCAAACCAAATTTCTTGCCATATTACGCCATTGCTGATACTTGTATTGCTGCATCAAAGTTATAGTGGCCTAGCGCTTGCGCACGCCGATCAGATGTGCACGCGCACTCATCATTCTTAAAATGTATGCCACAAAAAAGCAAGTCTGATATATTTTGAAACCAAGTACCTCGGCTTTCCATATCGCAAAGGTTCTTGTCAATCACAAGGCTCTAGCAAATTTGAGTTCTGGGCACACTGGCACCAACTCACACGTAAAAAAAAAATATGGTTTTAGGAACGGGAAGAAAATTTTCGTCACAGTCAGCGATGCGGTTTTCACAAGGTAAAGACTGATGACTAGCCTGAAGAAATTTCAAACCCTTGGAATATTATTGCGCGGCCTCTGCTATTCTTTGAAAAACTATTCCGTAACGCGCAGAGTGACGCCTAACTCATCAGCTACCTGATCTGAACCTGCAGATATTTAAAGAGTATTACCTGCGATCGCAAGTATTGCATCTACGCTTGCTCCTCAAATGTCGTGTATTCTGACGAGCCCAAATCGTCTGCATCGGCTAAGCGTGCGTACTTTAAATCTTCAAATTAAAGTGGTCATATTTTTATAAATATTTATTTGATAGAATGGTATATATCTTGCACAATAATACTGTAATTCTTAAAATTTCTGAGGCCCAAATTTACGCATTTAGAATTCCTTCAAATGTCACTGAAGGGCAGACTGTGGTTTTGCTACTGTTAGGCGACTACGCAGTAGCAACATTATAATTCCACGAATGAATATAATGCCATATTTAGTTCGCACTTTCACTACCCGATCAAGTTGGCTCATTTTCACTACCATATAATCCACCTTTATATCAATGCCTATAAAACAACCCTAACCTAATTGCAAACAAACAAAATGTAAATATTTCAGAATCTTATTTGCGGTTCTCATCGTGACTCAGCCTTTCAGGGTTGGGGAGTGGATGGTTCATGCCTATGTCATATTAAAGTACCTTACAAAAATAACATATTTTCGTTTTCAAAGAATTAACATCTAGCTGATTTCAACTAGTTCTGTCGATTACGTCTACTCACCACAACTTCGAAAGTGTCGAAAAATATTATGAAAAAAAAAAAACAAGAATTGAGCCGTCTGCATCAATGAAATTTCTCGCGCATCTACCATATACAACAAAATGATTTAATGACATTGTGAGAAAAATTATCGCCATTTGCATGATCTATTAACACCGCAAATGGTGAACTACGACCGAGATGTCAACTATATAACGACTATCTTCAGCACTTTCTTCCTTTTCACACCATATACTCAGTTTCAAAACAACAAGTTTGGTGCTTAATTGAATCAACGAAATTTATTAACCCGCAACCGCACTAAGCAAATGCGGAAGCGGTAGCTCAAATAATCTGTATGAGGAGACACCACTGCCCGCGCTCAGTCAATTCCGCTTTCTTTTTGCGACTTCTATTGCATGTGGTGAAAAACGAACCCGTGTTTCATAGGCCATTAACGTCAGGGATTAGTTCTAAGCGGTATTTGCGCCAAGTGCAAAAATCGTTACATTCCCTTTTTCATGTTACCGACAAAAAGAAAGCGGAATTGACTGAGCGCGGGCAGTGGTGTGTCCTCATACAGATTATTTGAGCTACCACTTCCCAGGAACATTTACTTAGTGCGGTTGTACGGTTAATAAATTTCGTTGATTCAATTAAGCACCAAAAACGTTTTGACGAAACTGAGAGTATATGGTGTAAGGAAGAAAGTGCTGAAATTAGTCGTTAGGATATAGTTGACATCTCGGTCGTAGTTCACCATTTATAACGGTGTTTAATTAGATCTATTACAAATAACGATGATTTTCTGCAATAATTCATTCTAGTCATTTTTTATTTTTGTTTATTTTGTTAATATAGCTAATACATGGTAGTGCGCGGAAATTGAATTGCTTGCAGACGACTCGAATGTTCTTGTTTTTTTTTTTCATAATAATTTTCGACACTTTCGAGTTCATCGAATAATTGGTGAAACAAATAATCGACAGGGCTAGTTGAATCAGCTAGATGTTAATTCTTTGAAAACGAAATATGTTATTTTTTGGGCGAAACATAAGGTACTTAATATGACATAGGCATGAAACTGCATCCATACAACCTGAAGAAGGCTAGTCACGATGAAGGTTACCGCAAATAAAGATTCTGAAATATTTACATTTTGTTTGTTTACAATTAGGTTAAGTTGTTTTATAGGCATTGATATGCAAAAAGGTTAGTTATATGGTAGTGAAAATGAGCACCAACTTGATCGAGTAGTGAGTGCGAACTAAATATCAGCATTATATTCATTCGTGGAATTATACAATGTTGCCTGCGTGTCGCTGTGTTAGCCACATTGGACGTAGTAACCAAAAACCTACAGTCTGCCCTTCAGTGACATTTGAGAGGGGTTCACAAATGCGTAGAGTTCGTGTTTTGAGACTCAGAATTTTAGGAAATACGAAATATTGTGTGCAAGATATATACCATTCTATCAAATAAATATTTATAAAAATATGACCGCTATTTAATTTGAAGATTTAAAGTGCATATATAACTTAGCCGATCTGAATGTGACAGATTTATTCAGAGATGCACGACATTTGAGAAACGAGCCCCCGAAATTTTGACGCGGAGACAGCCGGAAATGCTGCGATCAAAATAGTCCCGGTGGCCATCGCTCTTTAAGTATCAGCGGGTTCAGATCGGGCAGCTGATGAGTTGAAACGTCCCGACTCGGTCCTTTCTCACGCGACCCACGAAATAGTTCCACTTTCCAGCGATGTAGATGCCACCTGGTAGATTTCGGGCAAACTATTCCAAAGGGTTTTTGCTGCAGGGGTGATTCAGAGCAACCGAACTGGTCATCAGTCTTGCCTTGGTAGTACATCATGTTGACTGTGGCGAAAAAAAAATGCTTCCGTTTCCTAAAACCGTATTTTTTTTACGTGTGAAGTTATTGTAATGGGTATCAGAACTCAAATTTGCTGGAAACACCGGACCGGGCAGAATAACTGCGATATGGAAGCCAGTGCCTGGTTTCAAGCTATACTCGAGGACAGCTTTTTGTGGCATACATTTTAGAAATGATGAGTGCGCGTGCACATCCTTGATCGGCGCTCAAGGTGCGCAAGCGCACAGGCCGCGTTTATGGCTTTGACTGCATAGCCGCAGAAAGTTGTCAGCGAGTGTAGTAATTCCATGTATGGCAGACAAGAAGAGGCAGTTTGGTGAGGCAACAGCATTTTTTATATAGTCGTTGGATAGTACGAATAGAGAAACACTGCAC
This sequence comes from Ixodes ricinus, assembly GCA_037355805.1. Lineage (NCBI taxonomy): Eukaryota > Metazoa > Arthropoda > Arachnida > Ixodida > Ixodidae > Ixodes > Ixodes ricinus. Next base: position 48,321 of record JAZHYW010026320.1, on the reverse strand, counting down.
TCACGTGATTAGACAAACGTGGACGCGTGGGAGAGAAATCTATATATTTCTGTTGATCCCTTCAGCCCAGACGAGTAGGTTAGCTACTTGTTGCAAGCATTGAGAATATTAGCGATCAATCTCTTCAATTAGAAAATTCATATTCGTCTTGTGTCTGTCCTGAACAGCAAATTCTAGACCGGTGATATATTTCTTTAAAGGTGTAATTATAAAATGCAAATATTTTCTTGATAGTTTGGCCCTTGTGAGTGGGTAGCGCTTCTACAGATCTAAGGCTTTAGGCGTACGAGATTGCATTGACAAATTTTTTTTTTAATTCTTGAATTTCTTTAACGCCGTTCTATACGCATTACATTTCTACCCGCAGCACGGCATGGGAGCTCCATCCTTGTCGATTCTGATGCACGAGATTCTGAAGCTTGTCCACTACGCGGACTGCAAGAACGTTGTCTTCATACGGATCGGCACCAGCGGCGGCATTGGTAAGGGCGACGAGTGAAAACTTTGGGGGTTTCCTGCGAATCTGTAGCAAACGGAAGAGTGACAAGGCGTACAGTCAGTGACAGCTTAGTAATGCAGTTCCGCATGCACCTCCAAAGGGTTCATGTCACTCCGCCAGTCAATTATTTTCATGTTTTTTCTCTGGTGACGCTACACCGAACAGTGTTTTTATTTTGAAATGTGGCAGCGTGCTTTATTTTGCAACGCCAATCAATGCCGACTACTCGCGACGTTTTCATAATCTCTTTATACCTATACCGGAATTGACGTCACGAAAGCGTGTCCGTTTCCGCTATGCTTCAAAGATGTGCTGCAAAACTCATATTCATTGGTGGTTGGTGAAGCGCGATCCAGAGGCTCTGATTTAAATTATTGTGACGCAAAATTCGACTACGTTGGTGCAGTGGCGCGCCTGACCATCGCGGCCTGACCATGGCGCCAGGCTCCGCGCGCACGTCCCGGCTTCCATAAAGCCTTTCTATCTCATTGAGTAAAAGTGTGTTTGTCATTTGCCGCCGGCCGCATATCCTCGTAACAATATGTCCTCTTTGTTGGGAACTGTATCTAGTTGTTATCGTAACAGTCGTTTCCAAAGCCGCGGCGCTTCGAACAACGTGGTTCGAAGTTTCTACAAAAAGAAAATCTATAGACCGACACGCGGAGCGGCTCTGTTTACCAACACGGACGGAAGGCCGCGCATGCGCGGAAGCTATGTGGGCAAAAGCGGCCCGGCTCTCCGTGTTTTCGCCATTGCGTTGTGTGGCGTGCGCTCGTTGTTCACGTTGTAGGGTCGATTTTAGCTTTATTTGTGCGTCGTATTTCCTGACAATGTATGTCGTACGTTATGCCCGACTATTTGAACTCGCTAGCTGAGCCTGAATGGCAGCGGTATCGAGACATACTGTGCGTGGACGGCGTTGCCTTAGAGACGATCTGTACGCCGCAGACAAGGACTGCTGGACTTCCGACGTGAAGTTGCTGCCACCGAAGTTGACGGCTCACGTTGTCGTTTATTTAGTTTTTTCGCCAAGCCAGTTCACGGCCGACACGGCGCAGGCGTACAAGTCTCTCGAGGCCTACGATTACTTCAAGTCGGTTTCCGCACTTCCGGCGGGAAGTGCATATATTAATTGATTAAATACACACAGCGTCTTCAAGTCAAGGTATGATATTTTTCCTACCCTCATGACCACAAGGCATGGCAAGCAGTAACGCTTTGTCCGTTCTGCAGTCTTGGCGGTAACACGTTACAAGTAACGGCGTTACCAGGAACGCGTTACTTTTTTCAGTAACGTAGTAACCTAGTCGTTACTTTTTCGACAATGCGTAACGTACTTACGTTACTATTTCAAGTAACGTAGTTGCGTTACTCGTTACTACTTCCCAAGTCTTAAAGAAATTACACTTCAAATTTTTTCGTGTTTTTAGGCGTCAAGCCTTGTGAATTTCCACCGTAAAAAGAGATAAAGTAATTATGTTCAGTTTCTGCATGAACATAATGTTTCTTGATAAATGAGCTTATGCATACCTGTATCGTCAAAACAGAAACGTGTTAAATCATAATTTAAAAAGTAACGCAGAAGTAACGTGCGTTACTTTTTATCGGTAGCGGTAACGCGTTCCTTTTATTTTTAGGTAACGTAGCTTGGTAATTCGTACCTTTTATTTGCCAGTAACGAGTAACGTATTTCGTTACTTTTTTTTCGGTAACGCCTACAACACCGCCGTTCTGTCGCCGATCCCCTTCTGCTTGGTAGCACGGGCGTAGCGAGCCTCCGACGAGAGCTTGGCTGGTGATTTGTTCGCGAACACCGCGGGAACAAAATCCGGGTGGTCTCGATAAACGACGGTTTCCCTGCACATAAGCAAGCCTCGGGCGGAGATTTAAATGGAAGCCGCACTTGCCTTCAAGAAAGTGCTTGCCGCACTAGCGGTCGTTCGCGCGAGGCGACCATTCTTTTCGATCCACGAATATTACCCACCTTCTGTGACTTTCAGAGTTCGCCGGGAACTTGTGGAAACTCGCTCCACTAATTTATCTGTACCTTTCGGTGTAATTAACGGCTACACAGCTTCGCGGCACGCTGAAATGCTATGACGCCCATGCGAAACGCGCGCCGTTCTGCCCACACCACCCGGCTCTGGCGCGATCGCAGCGCCGCCGCAGCTCCGTGACGTCAAGTCCGCGTGTCGGTCTACAATTAGCGTGACCTCAGGGTCACGTGACGTCAAATTGGTGCTTAAACAAACACTCCTATCGAGAGTAACGAGTATTCTCGAGACAAATGGTTGGCTGGACTGAGTCTGCGTGCCCGGAAGTTTGACAGGAGCGTAAGCATTTTTTTTTCTAAAGCAAATGCAAGAGTAAAAAGTTACTTGGGACGAGACTGAATATCTTTAGACCGATTTTATTACATTTCTGAAAATGTATTGGATGCTACACGAGGGTGGCCAATACGTTTTGCCTCCTAGGCTGAAACTTTTTTATTCTGTGATGGAATTGAAAGGTGTTTCATTCCTGGGAAAATTTGGAATCTCCTCTTTCCCAGGAGCACATCACTTTTGAATGCAGTTCCCACCGGCGGCGATGCACTTCTTGTACGGGTGCACTATTCTATACGCATGCCGTCGTAGATGATTGAGGGCGGCTTTGGCCGACACCAACGGCGGACTGCATCTGTAATTCGATAATTTCGTCGTCGGACGCAAACCGCATACCTTTCAGATGTTTCTTTATCTATAAAAACGGCTAAAGTGATGGCACGATGGTGTGCTGTAGGGTGAACGAGTCAAAAGTCTTGGAACTGCAGCTGCTTCAGCGCGGCGTTGGTCTCGTCAACAGCCGCCCTCAATCATCTACGACGGCACGCGGAGAGTAGTGCACCGGTTGCGGAAGTGCATCGCCCCCGGTGGGGACTTTATTGGAAATGTATGTGCTTCGGGGAAAGAGGAGATTCCAAACTTTTATTTGAATGTAACATCTTTCGATTCCATTACCGAATAAAGAAGTTACAGCTTAGGAGGCCCAACTTGTGGATCACCCTTCGTACTAACAGAATTACAAAACGAGGAAACGTAAGGTGCATTGTTTTCCAGGAATTCCCCCTGGATCTGTTGTCGTAAGCACGGGAGCTGTGAACGGAGCCCTCCGGGAAGAGCTTGAAACGGTGAGTATTTAGTCATTAGTCAATTTGTTTCTTGGTTGATTCTTTTGACGGTCGATCGGATCATCTCGTGTGTTTCCATGAATGAATGAGTGACGGTTCACACCCTGCCCTTGGCGGTCGGAAGTCTCAAAACTACAGCCTCTAGCCGCTACCAAAAGAGTGCGCAATACGTGTAGAAGCTGAGGGAGAGGAGGAGATGCGAGGGCGCGGGGATGTCATATCTGGTTGGAAGGATTAGTGGGTAGACGGAAAGGCTAGCTGCCTCTCTTTCTACCCACTGCCTCCCTCCTCGTGCAGTGTCTCGCGTTCGAATGCCGGACGCTGGAGTCCGGCGTTCACGTTCGAACAGTGAAAAGAGACAGAGGCGGCTAGCTTTTCCGTCTACCCACTAATCCTTCCAACCAGAGCTCGACGCTCTGACATCCTCTTTCATCTCCTCCTCTCCCTCAACTTCTACCCGCATACCCGAGCATTGCCAGTTGGGCGACTCTTCTAAGGCCTATTGAATTCCTAACCTCCTCCCGCGTGACCTGCACCGGCCTATAGTATTGTTCGCTTGAAGCGGGGGTTCCGAATTTTCGGTATCAGAAAAAGAATACCCGCAATGCGCGTTTTGTTTTTGCATTTGGGTTTATTTGAACAGCAAATTAATTTAGCTATCTTGATTAAAAAATAAATGTACGAGTATTTGTTGTGCTACCGGCTCTTGCAGTTTTTGTTGATTTATTTATTTATTTGCTTTATATAATGTCATAGTTACAAACGGAAACAGAGCAGCAAAAGCGTTAAGTAAGATAATAATAAAAACTAAAAGTAGAGAGCGAACACACTACAGAACGTAATGCAGATTACAACATATATGTTTCCATCTTTCGGGGCTAAATGGCAAAAAAAAAAAAAAAGCGAGAAGCGACAGGGTGCCAAAGTTTCAACTTAAGGCGTAGCCTCCAGGGTCCAAAATCCAGGATGGAAAATTTAAAAGACAGACTGGGAAGCTGCGTGCATTTTTGTCTCGTTGTTATGGACAACTCATATTATGGACGATTTTTGGGGGGAACGGAGGTGTCCATATTAACGAGACATCACTATTACTAAAATTTACTGATATCTGTATTGATTTCAAAGGGTTAAACAGAATCTAGAAGTAACAAAAATCTGTATTTTTCATCGGATAGCTAGTAGGAAAAAGTTTTTTTTTTTTAAACAATGTTTTAGATATTAATTGGGAACATACCTTTTTGTGGTCAGTTTAAGGTTTCGCATTTTTACTAGGTGTCGTGTCCCGTTCTTATAGTGTAATGTTCCATGCTTAAAATAATTTTTTTATGGAAAATTCAAAATCTGCTTTAGGGGGTTTATTTTGTATTAATGCAATATACCCAGTGAAAAACGCAGAAACAAATAAACCGTGAAAATGCGCTTTGCATCTAGTTAAAGCCTTTTCAAAAGCCATTGTAGGAGCGCCTGTAGGCACTCAGTTGTTTTGTTTTTGTTTCAGCATATACTGGGGAGTTGGTGCGAAGACCCACCGTCATTGACAACAAGCTTGCCAACGATATTGCAGCCGTGGGCCGCAAAGCTATGCCGGAACTTAACATCGTTACCGGGAAGACCATGTGCACCAACGACTTCTATGAAGGTACGCCATACAAAATACACTGCGAACAGTAAGCGTTAACTGGGGCAGTTCTTGTACCGCGGTTTGTTTTCTGGACATTCACCTTCTAAAGGGCGCAAAACATCGGTCTTTGAGTGCAAAGCTAAAACTCCGCCGAGTTCACGCCCACTTATGACCTCCTGGATACATTGTGTATTTAAGTAATCTTAAAGATCATCTCCGGTCGAAAACGAAACCTAAATAGATGACTGGTATCGCTTTAGTGCCCGAAATATGGTCACAACCGAAATATTACGTCAAAGTGAAGCCGCGTGCTCCCCTCAAACCGATTTTAAAAACGCGACCAGCCGCGCTTTAGCGGGTGGCAAGCGGGTTAGCCTTTAGTCAAGCAACACTGGCGCAGCACTCCCGAGACGTCACGTCGCGGCCGTATGGCTGCGGATCAGTGTTGCTGGGCCTCTAGCAGATAGTTTCGGTTTTGCCGTAGACGCCCAAAACAAAATTTTGAGCAGTGATATCTATAAATCTACGCACAATATCGAGAAAAAAAAATATACCTTGTAATTCAGGGACCCTGCCTTAGTTGATGAAAACAATCGTACTCCCGAATTCCAAAACATTGACCCGAGTTGCCCTTTAAAGGGGCGATGGAACAATTTTTGTACTTTCAATAAATTCCGCTTCGAATCAATTCCTGGCATTTGTAACCTACCAAGCACGCGTTATGACCGGTTCACACAACGTTGGTTCACACAGCACCGTTTACTAGCGTTGCGTTATGCTTCGAAAGCTTACGTCTGATTGCGTCGAGAATCACCGGGATATATGTGCTTGATTATAATAGAAGCGTGGCAACTATTCAAGGGCTAGCCTTGGACGCGACATCCGAGGCACGGATATTTCGATTACTTATAACGTAAAGCAATAAACGTAAGTAAACGCTCTTATGTGAATGGCCCTTTAGTTTTCTTTTCAAGGCAATGACGATCGCAGAAAACATAAAGAAAAACGATCAGCGTTCGCCCTCTCAAAAGACAGCCAGAACATGCAGCCGCGTGAACTGGAGCCGATTTTATGACGTTCGTTGAGTGCCGTAAGTCCAAATTGAATCCTCGTGAAGTCCTAGTGTCCACTGTATGAGCTGCACTTAAATATCGTCACTGTGGGGATTGCGAAGCTTAGTGACGAAATCTTGGAGATCGCATTGTTGACAATGCCACCCCCACAACTTCGTCAACAAGATTTGCAAAGAAAGTCTGAAAGAAAGCTTCCGTTTTTATCCTTGAAATTACACGGTGACAAAAAAGCTTCTTGGTCAGTGGCGCTGCGTGCAAGTATACTTGAGACCCACTAGTGAAAGTAAGCTTGTCTTAAGTGAGAAACATTCCTACCCAACATCGTTCCACGGCCCCTTTAAGTCGGATTTCTATAAAGCTGAGTGCTGCGCAGGTACCTCCTGTTATTCTGACTACCGGTCTTGTGCCGTGTTGCATGGTCGCATGGGCTCTTAGACTTTTGTATGCCTTTCGCACTTTTGCGCGACAAAAAGGAATTAAACATTCATTTTTGTTTTGTTTCACATTTCGGCCGCCAGGTCGGCGCCACTTCCCCGTGACCATTTGGATAGGCTGTAGCTTTTCGGTTTTCTTTCCGTGTTTTCCGCTGGGTGGCGTTGTCTTCACTGAAGTCAAACAAGTGTTTTGGCTAGGTGGCGCAAGCCGCCGCCCGATTAAAGGGTTTAGCCCCATTCATCCATCCATCATTCATTCATTGCGAAAAATCGTGGCCTTGACCGACTCATCTCTGCGCTTGAGGCCGGAAGTGTAGTCGACTATCGTAGGTTTAGATCGCGTGTCAAACACCTCGTTTCACCATAAGGGAGAGCGAAGGAGAGGCTACAAGAGCGAGCGCAGCGCTTCGAGCTTCTTGGCTGATAATATAAGTCGTATGTTACTAGTTCCCTCACACAAAAATTAGCGAGGTCGTTCTTTCGATCCAAATAAAGTAACAAAGTACAATTAAGTGACGCATAAACAGCGTTGAGAAGTATTCAAGATGCATGTTTTTTTGATAGCAGATGCATGATGCATTTGAGTAACTTGTGCAAGGTATCGCTTCCCGGAACAATGTGTACGGAATATCCAAATCAGAAACATTTTTGAAGTATCGTGTATTTTGATAATACTACCTGAAACTTCTAGAGGTGCACCCTTAATTTTAAAGCTGCACTTACTTTCAGTCTAGTCCTGGAGACGGCATGTATAATCAGTTGAATAAGAAACAGATAGCCGAAAGAGAAAAACATAAGCAGGCAATTATTTAGGCCGTGCCTAAATCAACATGATCCTGAGTACATCGAGCGGTCTCAGGATTAGGATTTCGGCGTCTCTGCAATATGTGCGTATTTGTCGGAACAACAGCGCGACGGCGCCGCTTTCATGTCGCCGTCGCGCGGCGTACTTTGTCGTTTTCGTGTAGCCGTCATTTTCATGTCACCGTCACGCAACCCGCCCTTACGACTCATATTATAAAAAGGGTTTGCGGCCCTTTTGATAACGTGAGTCGCAAGGGCGGGTTGCGCGGAACTGTTTGAACGGCGCCGGCGACAGACGGGGGATCATCCTCTGCAGAAGCGCCAGACGGGCACACCGCTCCGAAGTGTATGCGATTCAGGATCCAATACAGGATCCAATACAGCAACAACGATCTATCCCCATCTTTTTTGTTTTTGTTTGTGTAAGCGGGCTTTTAGTTTCTAAAGTTGACTCCCCGTGCTTTGTTCCGAAGCGGAAAAACTTCTGTTTTAACACAGCGACGGATACTTCTATAGATTTTAATATCAAATCTACAAAAAGGGCAAACGCGGTCTCTAGCGCACTATCTTGCTGATAACGGCGAGGCCGAGGAATATAAAGCCGTAGAGTTATTATATTGGACTCTAGAGGTCCAACTGGCGCTAGTTTGAGGTTTCAAATTGAAGCAGACGGCAACCAGTCTGAACTTGACATCCGGTAATCAGTGCATTTTCTCCCTTGGCTTGATTACAAGAGCAAGTATCTCGAATAATTAATACGTATGCCAAATCGCTTGGAACATTTCTCAGTCACGTAGGCAAAAATATTGGTCAGTTACCGCGTTTTTATTTCAAATGCAGGGCACTCAAAACAGTGTTAAAATGGCTCCGTACATGTATATTTATGCGCACTGTCCGACACTGTGAGCGCGAACACTGCAACGGCGCTTTTCTGCAGTGCGATTTACGCGCCAAAGGAATGAGGAGCATCTCGAAAATCAAGATTGATGTCAAAAACTGCGCTCTAACACTGGGTCAGTACCCACCTGCACATGTAGAGGAGACGAAAAAAATAAAGCCAAGAAATGAGTGCGAGGTGCAAAAATTAACATTCGTTTTGATCACTCTGCGACTCAAGCATGGGTGCAAAGGTAAGTTTGTTTTATAATTCTAAACTCATATCTGCACACTCGAAAACTTTTAAAATGGAAAGAGCCAGATAACATTTACTACCGGATAAATGAAGCACAACAATAAAAAGACAAACACTTCTTATGGTGCCCGCACTTTTACCGTTTTGCACGTTTTAACCGCTCGTAAATGGTGGCTATTTTAGTGGCTTACAGATTTCGCAGGTTATTAGCATCATCGTGGTGTTTGTTTTCCAAACAAGCTCCACGTTCTTTTCGACTCCTATTCTTGCTCAGATCCGCCGCTTGTGTTTGCACACTTGCCGAGGAACATAGGATTGGGGCCGTAATACTAGGGACTTAATCATCGCTCACTCATCGGAAAAATACTTTTACTAAAGCAATTTTATTTTTATGTTAACAATTTTACCCACTTTTCGCTACGACCCAAGTAACAAAGGTAATTCCTGTTATTCTCCGGCGAAGAGACAAAATACGTGCGCGTTTTCCCATACGAATGCACAAGAGCACCGCAAAAGTGGACTCGTTGCTGTCGGCTTCAATTGGAAACCGGAAGTCCCATAGACAGTAGCGTCAGTTGAACCTCAAGCGTACATTATGATAACTCAATGGATACAGCAGTCTTGAGCTTGTCGGATTTCTCGTCGCTGGTTAAAAAAGCTTCGTGTTATCATCCTGATTACGGGGTACACAAAAATGCATTGAGTTCACACAGTACACGTCCTGGGGTTAATCGTTCTATTTCTGTCTCGTCAAAGCAAAATTACCTCGCTGTTCCATCCTGAAGAAAAATAGTTCGCTCTCATGTCATTCAATGAAGACGGTACTTTACGTTGCGCCTGGTATCATTATAAATCAAATATTTGGCATCAAACCGGCAACTAACCCCCCCCCCCCCCAAAAAAAAAAAAAACCTTGTTGATTTTGGCAACCCAACAAAATCTATGATCTTCGACGTGGACACAATTTATATCTGCTCTACCAGGGAATACATTGTTTTCTTTTGAGAAAAAAGAAAAAAAAACGCACGACAGGTTCCAGTTGTAAAGAAGCTCAAGTCAAACACGAGTTCCTGAAGTACGCCCAAGATATTAAAGTTCTTTCAGTGGTCTCTTAATACTTTTACTTGAACCGTGAAAAGGAAAGCGGTGGACTACTTAAGCTTTATATTTTTCCAGCCGTTTAGAGCCCAGCTTTTAGGCCCCCGTTTCCTCATATTCGCGTCTCCAGCTCGCCGCTCGCCCTCCCGCGGCGGAAACGGGAAGCGCTCTGGTGAGGTCCCCCGATTCTCCTGCTCAGTGGGCATGGCGGAACTGCTCGCGATCATGGCTCGCAAAATGTCGTTTCCGAATGCAAACAACACTCTTCAGTGTCCGAACGTAGTGCTGCAGCCGGTGTGGGATTGTACCTTACTGGTGAGTTTTAGTATTGCGTATCGAAGCAAACGCAAGCGGTGTGCGTTAGCGCTAGAGTTGCGTGCCCCACGTTGTGCGTGCGCGTCATCGCCATGCGCCGTCCAAAACCGCAATTGTGGGCTCCGCGCACGCACAGTGTGAAACACGCAAAGCTAACGCAAACACACAGGGCTTGAGTTCGCTCGTATACGCAATGTTAAAACTCACTACTGTTTCACCGGCTTCCATTGGCAAAACGACGGCGAGCAAATACAAAAGAAAATAAATGTTATAAGAAAACTAGTAACTAAAAAAACGTGTTTTTGTTTCTTTTTTTACTTTTGGGCATTTGGTTTGGAAGTATATTGGCGGCGACTTTGGACGTTTCGCCGATTGTCGAAAGTCGCGACTTTGATAGCCCAAGATACATTACCCACAATTAATATAATTTTCTATGGATTTCTCACATTAGCTAGAATGTTTTCATTAATTTTAGACTATTTTTATTTTATTTGTAATTAAAAATGCTGCAATAGGCACCAGTCATGATAATTAGCGCACTTTTAATTGTCATATTTCTTCGCGCATTTAATATGAGATCATAAGCAACAAATTATATTAGAGCTTGAAAAATTACTTATTCAAATATGTTAATTTTAATACTATTATTAATACAAATCGCGGCAATATGTGCCTCCAATTAACGCCAAGATAACGAGAATACGCTATTTAACCATAATAGTCTTTCCAGAAAGGTATAATTTTGTTTTCTTTTTAGCATATGAAAAACTCTGACATTGTTATCAAGTTAGACAAACAGTCAAACACTGGATGTAATATGAAGCCGTACGCATCACGCGGTGCTATAAAACACACACACACACACTTCAGCTGTCTGACTCGGATCCCGTCTTTGGGTTTGTGCAGTGAGAGCAGCGTTTATTAATTTATGCGTTTCGTAGACATATTGTAAAAATTGGAATTATTCTCTTGTTCTTGTGCTGGAAATAATGTTAAACCAATTAATCATCTAAACAACCAAAAAACCATTAAAAGGCCCGCAGTTCATTATTTCCCATGACAATTATCTGAGCGAGAAAAAGGCGGCGAGAACGCACAAATATCAATGCAGTTTGTTGGGCTAGTTGGTACTGGGAATTTGACGACATGATGGCGCTTAAGACAAGGACAAAAGGGAGACTAGACAACACGGAGCGCTACTTCAACTGTTTATTTTTGAAAAAGGGGGACATAAATACACTCAAACCGCTTCACCTCAGCCAATCCCAGGCCTCACCGTTGCCCGCAAAAACGCTATCTCCTTGTCTAACAAGTCAATGGAGGCAACGCTGACACATTGTGCTCCAGACTGTTTTATGAAGTCTGCTTCTATTATTTCTCTGACCGTCTTATCTTTGTGTCTGGATAGAATCGTGCACGTGCTGAACAAGGGCTTGCACCCACAATCGTGACAATGAACAGAAAGATGACCGTCACGGTGATTATTAACATTCAAATTGTGCTCTCGCAACCTATCGTTTAGGCACCTGCCTGTTTGCCCGATGTACTTTTTACCGCATGACAACTGAATCTCGTACACGACTCCCTCTGCGCAACCGACAAACGGGTTTCTATGTTTCTTGCCACAGCACAGGGGGCCTCTGCGAAAGGGTTCGTTACTCTGCACAACCTGGCTAGCTTCTCCGGAGCCGAGAAAACAACCTTCGTGTTCACTCGGTCAGCTATTTTCTTAAGGTTGTGCGCGGTTTTGTGCATATAGGGGACAACCGCTATCTTTTGTTTAACTTGCTTCACTTTGACTAAATCTTGAGCACTCAGCCCCTGAAAACGCCTTCCGCGACAGATACCAGCACATTCTTGGGATAACCGGCTGATAACAGGCGCTCCGACTGCTTCCCCAGACTCGAATGTGTCACATGGATACACGATCTGCGAAGGGCGTTCAGAAAGCACAACTTCACAATCCTACTTTTCACGAGTTTAGAATGGGATGACTTGTACGGCAACAGGGGCTTATTGGCCCTAGGCTGGTAGGTCCAACAAACATTATGATCGGACAGGGTTAGCTTGAGGTCTAGAAACTGAATGACGTTATCTATTGGAAGCTCATGCGTGAGCTGGAGGGGGTTAGGGCGTCTCCAAAAGCGGTCAACAGACAGTCCACGACCGAGTGAAACCGGGACGTGCCGAGGTCAACAAGGACTAAAAAATTGTCTACATACCTAAAAACTTTCTTTACATTAAAACCACTCAGGTGGTTCGAAAGGACGTTGTCTTGATGGGCTAAAAATATATCACTCAGAATAGGCGCCAAACACGACCCGATACATATGCCTCGTTTTTGGAGATAAACACTGTCATTCCACTCCTCAAAAGTTGAATTGAGATAAAATGAAAGCAAATCCAACAAGTTTTCCACAGTCATACCAGCTTCATTTTGGAAAGCTACTATCCCGTAGCTGTTAATACATTCTTCCACACAACCCAACAGTTTGTCATGGGGTAAGGAATAATACAGATCTTTGATATCAAAAGAACAAGCTAAAAAACCCTTGTTAGTGTTCGTCTTCAAAAATTTTACGACCTCGCGAGAACTCCTGACCAAAAAAGGGTCGTCAATGCTTAGGATTTTTAGTTTTTCTAGCAGAAAGATGGCAATCGACTTCTGCCATGTGCCTTGCTCCGAAACTATCACTCTCAATGGGCAGTTTACTTTGTGGGTCTTAGCACTGAACAAAATTTGCAGGCACCCGCTCTTGCTAATATCAATGCTCTTTACCAAACGGCCAAGATCTAACCGATTGCACAGATTCCTTCCTTCTGCTTTAAGCTTCTTCAGCGACACATCCTGCCGCTGAGTGAACACGGAGGAAATGGCCTCGAGGGCTTTGCTACCAAACTCACCCTCCGTCAAAACAACAAAACCTCCTTCTTTGTCGGCGGGGAGGACTGACAGCCGCCGTTCCTTCAGAATGGAGGCCACACGTTTAACCGGCACGCGATACAAATTCCGATTGTTATGAGGGAGCACATCAACACCAGACACAAAGATAACAAACAGACACGAAGATAAGACAGTCAGAGAAATAATAGAAGTGGACTTCATAAAACAGTCTGGAGCACAATGTGTCAGCGTTGCCTCCATTGACTTGTTAGACAAGGAGATAGCGTTTTTGCGGGCAACGGTGAGGCCTGGGATTAGCTGAGGTGAAGCGGTTTAAGTGTATTTTTGTTCCCCCTTTTAAAAAAATAAACAGTTGAAGTAGCGCTCCGTGTTGTCTAGTCTCCCCTTTTGTCCTTGTCTTAAGCGTCATCATGTCGCACAAATATCAGCACTGATTTTTTCAACAACTACAAATATCAGCCTGGATCGAACATGTATGTCACAAAATAAAGTTTCCGCGAACAACTTTTCTAAGTAAATATTTACGATGTGAGACACATCTTGAGTCATGAAAAAATCGGAAATTAAGAGCTAAATCGAGAAATTAAATCCAAAATAGAGGTAAGTTTTGGTTTCGCTCCAGAATGAAAACGCGCATCCTTCCGTAAATAATACTGTAAACATCGTTCTTGTTTTCAGGTTAAAGAGATGACCTGCGCTCATAACACCCTAGCTTCCTCGTATTACCAGAAATAATTTATGTCGCTCAGTGAAGCCAGCAGACTAGACAGGCTCAACAGCGGCACGCATCTCTGACCCTCACTAAACCCACCATCTTGGAAAATGAGTGGCGCCACCTATAGTTAGTTGGAGTCGCGAATAGCGGCGTCGGCGTGGCCGTCGGCGAAACTGCCCCGTTAATCTTAGCGGGAAATTTAATTGGTGTTGGGTCTGGTGTTGAGGTCACATGAAGTCAATTTTCCCGCTGAATCTGGCGGAGAAACTGAATTCGTTCATGGGTGACGTGACAGGAATTCATGTGACGTCATTTTTCCCGCAAAATTTAGTGGGGAAACTGTAGGAGGATGGGAGGGTATGAAGGAGTAGGTTGGGAGGGTACTCAGGAGGAGGAGGGGCATACGCTCCCATCCGTACCCTCCCCTCCTCCTCCTCAAGAGCTGCGCTCTAATTTCGCATTACAGAGATTTGTAAATGTGTTTCATTTCTGTTCATTATTTTTAGCTGAAAAATAAACTTGTGTGGAAATTATTGTTAATTTATCTGAGCCATGAGCAGTAGCTTGGCTAATGACTAGGGAAAAACTGGTGCAGAAATAACACAAAAGGAGTGCCGTGCCAACAACAAAAAAAGTCATGCTATATTTTTTTGCCATATCACTTGAAGTTTTCCGGCCGAAACCTTAGAAAATATCTCCAAGAAGAAATTCGTTGGGTTGCCAGTAGGAGTGGAAATCGGATAAGGTTTATTCCACACGTGTTTCCGATACTGATATGCCAACGAAGTCCCCTCCGGCGAAAGCAAGTTCTAATGTTTCTTATGGGAAGGTGTAGATCTTCTAAAAAGCGTTTCTTGAAAGTTCACTAACGAAAGGCTTTCGCGTGCCCTGCTTTCCAAAATTTTTGCGATGTGATTTTCAGTGATTTATTTAAATATCTGAGATATAGAAGCGAGTATAAGAAATTTTTGCCTCTGTATCTTATATCAGTATGCCAAATTTAATTCTCGCGGGTATCTGGGATTGATATCAAAGGTAAAAGTTTATAGCATCCTGCGTGTCGCTGCGCTTTAAGCTCAAGTCTACTTCCCCCTCATCAACCTCGTACAAACTCTTATAATTTTTTTTTTGGCTGGGTGTTGTTACGCGATTTGATGATGTTACCTCCAGCTCGAAGTAAGCGCCTGCCCTGTGGCTCTGCCCTGTGGCACCGCAGGGCGCCCGCCATTTCTCGGCCGAGAAGCGAACTAATCTGCCTTAGTGTGGTCACGTGGTTTGATGACGTCACTTAGTTTCCTTCCTAGCAGCCGCCGCGAATGCAGATCTACGACTTGAAGCGCCGACGTCTTTGTTATACAGGTCAGGGCCGGCTAGACGGCGCGTTCTGTCACTTCACGAAGGAAAAGAAGTTCGAGTTCATCAAGCGACTTCAAAGTCTGAACGTGATTAACATCGAGATGGAAGCGACGCAGTTCGCGTCCATGTGCCATCACGCCGGCGTGAAAGGTGAGTCCCGTGAGACGTGCTTGGGCATGCTTTCCGCCGATTCAAACCAAATTAGATCACGTGACGGGAGCAGGACTTCAACGCTGACCTCGGTCCTTCTGGAACCAAAATACGAGTCTTAGGCAACGGAGACGCATGCTTTGGCAACGGGCGGTTAGAGAAACAGAGGTGAGGAATGCAGGGTGGGGTCCTTTTAAAACCATCTGCTGAGCGCCAAGTGGACCTTCGTTTAACTTCCAGGCACAGCCGACGCTACGAGTTGGTGAGACCTATCAAACCGCGTAAAAAGCGCAAGTCACGGGGTGTCCTCTACATAATTGGTTCAGCGATAACGGAACGCTTAGAGACACTTAAGAATCATCATGACGTTGCGCTTTTGCCGCTGTTAATTGGTCCCGCAGGTTCGTAAATATACTCGTGTTTTCATTGTTTTAATGTCACGCCCCGTCTGTCCAACGGAGCGTGGGGAACAAACCTTTGGCTTTTCGAGAAATGGGCTTCCTGCACGAAAATGATCTTGCCAACATTTCCTGAGTGATTTACAAGAAGATCGAACGAAGGCTGGCTGCTTCACTTTGTTAATGAACTTGACAATTTTATGTGATTGCGTGATGTATAGCACAAACAAGTTTAGATAGTTTTGCCCAGGAAAAACACGTCTCGGGGCACAAAAAAACACAGTGCATTAAGAGGCGGATAGACGAATTTACGTGCACCGTCAGAGTTGTAACGTTTGGTAGAAAACAATGTAATACCATTAGAACAAGTTAAATGCTTTTTAAACAAAATGTATGGGTTCAGGTAAGTTATAACAAAAACTATTAATTTGTACTTCAGTTATGCATTGTTATACAAATTCCCCAAAACGGCACATTAAGCGATTGCCAGGAAATATTTGAATTTCATAAACGAAATTTTAATAACATATTATTCTTGCACATATATAAAATTGTATTAAGCATTTGCATATGGTACGGTAGCCGGTATACTAGCGACGCACGCAATCAACATCAAACAACAAAAATATATGACGTCAAATAAAAGCAAAATCTTTGATGTGTGTTTATACATGTACCACTCTTTATTTTGGAAACTCAAATCAACGTGAGTGAGCGTTGTAACGCACAAGCTAAAAACGACATAAAAATATATTATATTTTTCTCGCCAGGGGCGCATTTTAAAATTTCAGATCTGCCTATCCGATTCTCACTTGCGCATAATCGGACTCTACTTTATGCCGCCCTTACATGGCTGTGACTTGCGAACAGAAACAGGTGGGGCAGAATCAGCCGAAAGAAACAGGCGTGTCCGTACCAGGAAAGGTTTGGCAGCAATGTACATTGTGCGTAACAAGCTATGGAGGTTAACAACCTCGTCAAGAAACGCATAAACTTTAATAAGTATGGCGTTAAGCTGTCATTACATAACAAAATTTGTTCTTAGAGTGATGCTTTCTTTGTACCTTATGTCACCAGCGTGAATCGAAATGGCTCTGAGCGATCATCAAAGCTAGGAGAACTCGAGCTGTGAGGCGAGCTTAGATACGGTTCAGGACAGAGAAAACATCATCATCATGTCACAAAATTACCTAATGTGACCACCCTAAAGGAGTTGGGGCACGCCAAAAGAATACAAGATAACAATGCTGCTAGGACCCATTGTATGTTCCTATAAGTTTGCTAAAATTGTTTTGTAAATGGCACCATAGTTTTGTGGATAAATCGATTTATTCGCGGGTCCCCTGGATCCACCCCATTCAGGAAGGCCGTGACGATCTCGCACATAACGATATACTCGGCCCTGAAGGGTTCGCACAAAAACACCAGCGCGTCCGGCGGGGCCCAGCCATCGCTAGTGACATTACGTTTCCCTGTTTCTTGTCGCTTATAATTTTTCAAAACAGGAAAACCGAAACCGATGGCTGTTTCTCGTGCATACATTCCGACATCACACCGCGCAACAGGCTTAGCATGGCATTTATAATTGTTTTCGCATTGGGAGCTCGCAAGCGTTCTTTTGACACCCAACGCATGTGAACGGAAAGGAAACCGGCGAGCCAAGACCCGAGGCCGAAGTCCGGAGGGTACATTGAGCCGGGTGAGCGGACGGAAGGTCAAACGGAAAGGGGGCGAGAGCGAGGTAGCCTTGGAGAGTTGAAGTAGCCGACTAGCATGGTGCTATCATAATTATAGCGTGGCGAGTTTGGGCGAGCATGTGGACATACAACCTCATTGAGGGCATGGGTGAGCCCTAGAGTAAGGGAGCGCTCAACCACACGATCACGATCAAGTCGTTATGAACACCATGGTGCTACTAACTTCTACAGCGACGTCAAAATTCTTCCACTCTTGTCTGGTCGCCAGATGAAAATGATCAACATTCGTAAATTGATTATTGATATTACTAGAGCTCTAATAATCATGAAACTTGGTGTATATCCTGAGTAACCTATGATTACTTGATTCCAACTGTAATCTGCTCGTTTGATTTCCGTCTCCCCTACCCTTTAAGGTAGACGCTTAATTCGTATAAATAATTAGTAGTTATTGAACATCGCGTTTTCAATACACAATATTACATTATTTTAAATCAGAACTGGCACCAATAAGGTACGGTGTTCCACGAGGTTCCATCCTTGGGCCTTTGTTATTTCGCCTTTACATAAATGATATTGTGACTATACCGCAATAACACGATATGAATTTATACGCAGACGACACGAACATCTTTTTTTTTTCAGGTAGGGACTTGGTTTAACTCGGACAAGTTTGTAACAATTGGCTTAATAACTTATCACTGTGACTAAAATATGTTCAACTGCTTCCTAACTCAGGTAAAACAAAATACTCTATTTAGGCCAAAGAAGACGCCTGTTCTATATGACTTAAATATTTTTTAAAGGTTCAAATATTGAGGTGTAACAACACACAAGAGTTTTGTTGTGGTATTCAAAGAAAGCCGAAATCGGACCTCCCGTATATCGAGAACGACTGGGTCACTAAATAAACTCAAGGGACTATCACCAAAGTGGTTAAAATTGCAACTCTATTACTCACTTGTTTATTCAAATCTACAGTACTGCATAATGGCATGGGGTACAACTACACAAACAAATATAAATAAGTTATTTTTACTACAAAAAAGGCTGTCCGGTTTTTCTAGAACCTAAAAAAATATCATCACACAATTTCTTCATTTCAGGTGTTAAAAATACTAACCATAGACCAAATTCTGCTCCTAAAAATTTGTGTTAATATTTTCCATTAAATTAAAGAGGACCAATCACTTTTCTTTAGCATGTACCCAAAATCCCAGGAAGTTACAGTTTACGACATAGACATTACATAATAAAACGAAGTCCACACTAATTATGGTTTCCAGCAACTCTCACATCTCATTCCAGGCACCCTAAATACACACCTTACCATAACACAAATGATGGAAAATAATAGGTAATTCAAGACATTTAAGAATGACCTAGTAACCTATATTTAAAACCTTTCGTGACCTGCAGTTTGTACTCCAATATTTATTCTAATATTTTCTAATTTTTGAACTAAATTTATCTTTTAACCAATGCTGATGTATGTGGCACGTATGGGAATGATTCTTTATCCTTTGTTTTTGTCTATTTTCTCTGCTGAGTGCTGTAAAAACCTGGGGCTGGGGTCCTGTCAGAAGACAAGCATGTCTTCTTTTACCCTAGCCCCCAGACTTTTTCGTCCGAAAGAAATGCAATACAATACAATACAATGCAATACATACTAGGCGACCTATGTGGCATTCTTTTTCTCCTTGGTTCACAGGCGCGGTGGTGTGCGTCACGCTGCTAGACAGAACGCAGGGAGACCAGGTATCGACGCCTAAGGAGGTGATGCTCAAATGGCAAGAGTACCCGCAGAAGGTGGTGCTACACTATATCAAGCACAAGCTGGGACATGCACTCTAACGCATCGCGCCATGTCCGTCGCATATTATCGCCGCCTTGTCGTTGGCGACTTTGTTCTTTTTGTCTTGCGGCGTTACTTGTTGCTTCTGGGAGACCTAGACAAGCGTACCTATACTCTGTTTCAGCATAATTTGTCCAGCGGCTAGTCCTACGAGCCTAACTACGCAGAAAAGGGTCAAAGCGAGACTTACGACTACGAAGTATACAGCGTGACTCGCTGAAAAAGTCATTCTTCAAAATTTTGCCTTTTACATTTGAGCCCAAGGGTAGTTAACTTACACATGACCTTTCGTATTTATATTTTATTAATTTCAGTTAGTTACTCAGACCTAGTAACCAAGCTACGTTTCATTACTCTTAAATGATCAAGTAACGCCAAGAGGCAAGCTGTGATTGCTGACCAATGGTGCGGTTTCCAAAGTCTAAAAAAAGATATTGACGCAGTTCCGACTTGAGCATCTTATTTACGGCAGAGTTTGAGGCGGTGCCAACATATTGTACCAAATTTGGAGATTAATAAAGGCGATTTTGGGTATTTGTCGACATTATAATCTGGCGTAACTGTGACTAGTCACAAGTTATTCTGAAATTTAACAAATACCTCAGCCGACTTCCACCTGACATGGAGAGTAACTCGCGTCTTCTGGTTAACTGGTGGCCGCTGAGAAAATCCTTCTGGACCGAGAATTGATCCCAGAACCTGTCCAAGACTAGCGGTTAGTTCCCGGGCGACGCATCAGCAAAAAAAAAAAAAAAAAACGGATGCTAACAGTTGCCACTAGTTTTTATAATAACCACAAGAAGATCGTAACCACCACAAGGGCGAGATCTCACGTTTAATGATTAGATATAGTGATTTAAAGAAAGTCCCAAGGCGGATAAGACTTGCGCCAGAATAAACTAATTTGCATCTAAAAGCGAGACTAGCTCCTTGTTAACTGAGTCTGTAGAGCGCTCAGCTAGTATCAGAGGTCCCGGGATCAGTTCTCGGATCAAGCGGATATTTTCAGCGGCCACTACTAGCGGCGAGATGTTTGGGTGGCGCCCTTCTTAGGTTACCTCTCGTGACGTCATTACCCTGTGAACAACAAGTTCGATGGTGTTTGTAATTAGCATGGTGGAAGCTGAAAATCATTGCGCTTTTAAACCAATACTGCCAACACCGACAAAATCGAAGTTCTTGCATTACTCTTATTTCCGTCGATGAGGAATCCTTGACGTCAAAGTCAGCATTCGGCCATTCGTGGAGGGCCGACCACCGCGACGCTTTCGATCGGTCACGTCGCAATACTCTGTTTCACCTTGTGTTGTACCGCAGGAAAGGCTACAAGCGCGAGCTCGTTGCTCTAGGGAAAATCTCGGGGGCACAAGCCATCGTGCACCAAGGGCAGCTGCCAACGCTATGAGCTCGCGCTTCTAGCTTTCCTGCGGTACAACATAAGATGAAACGGAGTATAGTCGCTCAGGGGTTGCAAGTTGGGTTCCATTTCAGGTGGAAGTCTATATATCATAAATTTTCTCCACCTTAGGGATTTGACTTACTTTATTTTATATAACCAATAATAATTAAGATATAGAGACAGATATAATTATAATTTAGAAAATTTTTAATACCGCCATGGTTACTCTTTTTAGTGTTATACGCCGAGTTAGTTCTCAGCCCTGCTTGTTGGCTCACAAAAGCCGCAGCTCCCGCCGTTTACCAATCTAGGCTAAAAAGTGGTGGCTATGATTAAAAAAATACTTTGCTATGATTATGTATTTACCGACAGCCGGTTGTAGTTATACGTTCCTACTATTCCTGTGATTGTAACAGACCTCAACATGTCGAGTCCCAATAGGCAAGCATCCGACCAACATCATCCAAAGGCATGCCTTTATGACTCGTGGGTGTTCTCAGCCGGCGACATGCAAGCGTGTTTGACAGAACGCGGCATCGACGAGACGATGTTCTATAGACCAACAAACCGCTTTTGACGCGTTCGCGACTGATGTTTACTCTTTGACTTAATTGATGTTGATGTTGACTGTTGACTTGTCCCTTAATGCTCTATAAAGGAGTCATTGTACTTTTGCCATGTTTCGAAGAATCAACGTCGGCTTAGCGGGACTTTTAAGGCAGCGCAGAGACGATATCAGAACTTGATATATGGTTTTGGCGGCTACATGCAAACCTAATGTCGGAGACTGCAGCCCTAACTATTGAAAATACCTATTTTTGGTTGTGTTGTGTGCTCGATCCTGAGGCGAATAAAGTATATACCAACAACGCCGGTTCTGTTTCACATTGACGCGGAGCGAGTATGCTTCACAGTGCGTCCTTGTGCTCTTTCAGTTCGCCTTTTGAAGTGGCATCTACAGGGTGAGTATAGTAGATCGATGGCTGGGGGGTTCGGAGGGATCGCATGAATGCGGAGAGCAAGTCGTCTGCTCCTTGCTCACGAGTGGCGGTGACGTCAGAACGACGCCGAGCTCTGATTGGCTGATTGAAAAGTAGTGGGTGGACCTTAATGCTAGATGCCTCGAGGTCTACCCTCTATTCTTTTCCAATCAGCCAATAAGAACTCGGCGTTGTTCTGACGTCACTGGCACTCCTGCGCAAGAAGCAGGCGACTTCCTCTTCACATAGGTTTGTGAACTCATTGAGCAAAGATTTTGTAGAGAGGTGACCGAAGAACCTGCATTAAGAGTAAACATTTCGCTGAACAAACTAATCCGAGTAAAACGTAAGAACACGCTCAACCGTCTACTTGAAGACACTACCTATGGCGTCCGTCTGTTAAGAAAAGACGTCTGATTGGCGCAGCAACTGACAGATGGCGGCACGTAAGATATGAAGTGGTAAAGAGCCTGTACTACACAGTTTCCAACTGTTTGAGGGGAGTCACGTTGTTTATGTACCGCATTTGCAAGACAAGCTGCTAACAGGTAGCTGAAAGCGTTGATCGTCTGCTAACATCACCGCCTTTCCGCCTGCTTTCCTCCTCGCCAGAAGAAAACGCGGCGCGTGAGCACTTGCGATCAATCTCCACAAGAGGCGTCCGGCTTTAAATTTCAAACGTTCCCTATGGTTTGAGACGAACCCTGTCTGCAATCTAGGCTCCCTTTCAGGCGGCCATCACGGGCGCTTCCCTCGATCTCGGCAATAGCAAACGACGTTTCTGGGCGTATGCTTTTTTTTTCAGTGCGAATTATTAGTGCATGATTATTTTATTCTACTAATAAAACATTAAAAAAATTAAGATAAAACGAGAACAACAGCAGTATTGTTGTGTCGTTTTTTGTATTTTTTTCAAAAATTATTGTCCGTTGCATATATCGTCTGCTTCGCACACTCTGGTTATTACCGCCTCCCTTTCTTGCCTGAAACTTTCGTCCCTGCTTTTTTTTTTTTTTTTGGCGTGCGAGTCATCTTTGTGGTGCGCTTAGCGCTTCCTACAAGCGAGTGAAGGTTGCTTTCTGGTACAAGGAGTGCTAGAGGACAAAATATGTCCGCCGACGTTTCCGGGCGGAGTTTCGGCGGCGACTTCCAAGCTACCAGACAATCCTATGTTGGGCCAGGCGACTCAACGATGAACGGAACCCTCCAAAACATGTCAGCTACTACAGAAACCGTGGTTTTATCACCAAAGCTGACGCTCAACAATGCGGTACTATAGAAAATTGCAAGCATGGCGCCCCGACTAGTGCCTAGGCATGCATGCACGTGCAGTTTACGCGTGAACATAGATTTGGCAAGCTTGTAATTGCACGGGCTTGCCCGCACGAGCAGAAACATGGCGGCGGCCAGCAGCCTTGCTTGCAATCGTCTATATACACTGTTTCAGCTTAGGTTGTACCGCAGGAAAGGCTACAAGCGCGAGCTCCTTGCTCTATGGCACACCTCGGCGGCACAAGCTCTCGTGCACCAAGGGCAGCTGCCAACGTTATGAGCTCGCGCTTCTAGCCTTCGCTGCGGTACAACATAAGGTGAACCGGAGTATAGTCTGTTTCACCTTGTGTTGTATCGCAGGAAAGGCTACAAGCGCGAGCTCCTTGCTCTATGGCACACCTGGGCGGTACAAGCTCTCGTTCACCAAGGGCAGCTGCCAACGCTATGAGCTCGCGCTTCTAGCCTTCGCTGCGGTACAACATAAGGTGAAACGGAGTATAGAGGCCTAGCCTGTGCGCAACTGCTGACTCCCCACCTGTCGACGCGGAGAACATTGCCGACATCTATACTCTGTTTCACCTTATGATGTACCGCAGGAAAGGCTACAAGCTCGAAGCTCCTTGCTGTAAAGCACATCTCGGCGGCACAAGCTCTCGTGCGTCAAGAGCAGCTCCCAACGCTATGAGCTCGCGCTTCTAGCCTTCTCTGCGGTACAACATAAGGTGAAACGGAGTATATCGGCTTTTGCGCCAGTCAGACGCCTTTGGTTAGGACACGTCCGCCGTAGGTAGGGATTTCGAGAAAGAAAGGCTTCACTAAATTACTTCGTTCAGTGCGCTCAAATTCGGTGCAAATTAAAAAAAAAAAAGTCAGAAAGTTTTTGCAGTTTTTTTTTAAAGAACTACTCCGGTGTTGTTGTTTTTTTCTTTTTTTTAATTTAGGATTACGACTGTTTTTAGCTAAAGCAGTGTCACTGAATTACAAAGTATAATTAAATTATATTTTTCCTTGATATTTCGTGGTTTTATTAATATCACGGCTCAAAGTTTGGTTTCGGGCGTCTACGGCAAAACCAAAACTATCTGCTAGAGGGATGGCAACACTGACCGTCAGCCGTACGATCGCAACGTGACGTCACAAAGGTGCCGCGGTACGCGCTGCATCCAACGTTACTATACTCTGTTTCATACTTAGCGTGCAACGCTGTCAAAGCTACTGGCGCGAGAGCGTGGCTTCACCTATGGTTTTGTTTGCGCGAGGACGCGTGCAAATGATCAACGAGATCAAGCCCCATGCTCGCGCCAGTAGCTTTGACAGCGTTGCACGCTAAGTATGAAACGGAGTAGATTACCTCAGTTGTGGAACTCCCGCGGAGGAGTTCCACAATGGTTACTTGGCTTCCACTATCGATGGTTACTTGGCTTCCACAAATCGATAGTATCGATAGTGACATCGATAATTTTGCACCACTACCAACGAGTCAAAAGGTCCAATATTATACCTCCTAATTCTTTAGATCCCTTGATTCGTGGGAAATTTTGACTTACCGTGGATCTCTTGACTCATTAAACCTCTCGATCCACATTGGATCTCTCGACACATGTTGAACAAGTCTAGGGATCCATCGAGTCAGGAGATTCAGTATTAACTTCTCAACTTCTCTTCGCATTCAAAACGGGGCTGATATTGTCTTCGCAAAATATTCCAGAACGCACCAGCGCTGCTCTTGAAATTCAAGGAGCAGTATGTAGTCCGTAAGGCGCCGGTGCGTCTCAAAATTCATCCAACCCATGATAAAGTGTAGTGTTACCTACGTTGCAATGCAAAAACCTCGATTCAGGACTGGAAACACCTCTAGCCACGTCATTTATAGGTCTTGTATTCTCATTGACCTGTCGTAAAAATCTTGACATGTGTAGCGATCAATGTGAACGAAACAGCCGTAACGTCAATTTACAGTCGTTTTGCCAGGTACGAACAAATATTACATTTATGTAAGTTGCGTCCGCAGCCTGAACATAGCATCAAAGTTTTGCTCAAGATGGTGAGCTGAGCGCCGAATTTTGACGATTATGGGAGGGTGTCGCCCTCTGTCGGGTCTCGACACACTGAAATGAATGGCGCGCGCTGAAGGCACACGCTCCGTGCGATGGTGTTTCAAAAAACCTGTGGCACCATCTGGTGGTCAAAATAGGAACTATCGATATGTTCCTGCTTCCTAGCGCTTCGTTTCTAGCGGGCTAGCCAGCGTTTCCAAAGCCTCATAATGTTATCGACAACACTGCTAGCAAAAAAAGAAAAAAGGAAACACTAATTATTATTAGTATTTTTTTTTGCCTGTACGATTGGTTGAACGCGGCTGAAGGAATAAAGTTGAGAAGCTATCTTTTGTGAAATTCTAGCGATTTCTGGGCGAGCCGAAGGACGTGAAGCCTGCGGAGCGTCGATGGCAATGAATTGCAGTGGTTTCAAGGTGTGACCCTTCACTCGCCACATGAGCCCCATTCGTGTCGTCTTTATTTATTTTTGCCTGGTCCCCACGACGCTGATTTTGCCCGTAGCTGGCACCTCCATCGTTTTGGTGCAAAGCCCTAATGGCAGTTCTTTAACGGAGAAGCTAACAGTCCTAAGGCGCCTACTTAGTGGCGAACGAAATGAGCCGTAACGGTTAGCATGGCTGCGGCACTTCACACACACGCACACGCACACGCACACGCACACGCACACGCACGCACGCACGCATACGCATACGCATACGCATACGCATGCGCGCACGCACACGCACGCACACGCACACGCACACGCACACATTCACGCACACGCACACACGCACACACAAAATTATGTCCCTGAAATTTTTTTACCCTGAGGGTACATTATTTTTCTGTATGCCAAGGTGACTGAACCTTTTTCTCTATGAATAAATTCTAAGCACACTTTTTGCATTGTTCGCGTTTGTTTGTGCTTATTGATACGTGACACAAAATAATATTAAAAACAAAACAAAAAACATGAAGCAGAAAAACAAGAAGCTCGTTGATTCGATTTGGCTCGTCGACGACGGCCGCAATGCTTGTGTTACCCATGTTCAGGGCGCAGGTGTTGACAAAATCGCCAGTGCGATCCCGTTTTGTGCTAGTCATGAACGTTTGCTCTGTGAGTGGGATTCGCGCCCAGGTTAGGAAGTTTCCGCAGATCATTTCAGCCGTCCCGCATCGCTCACCGAAACGAGATTCGGAACTCTGTAGACACATCTCCTTTGATGCGGAAGGCGTAGCGAAGGGGGACAAAAGGAACGAAAAATGAACTACCTACTAGGCCGAGGTGGCGTAAAAAAAGTTTCTGGGTAAGACTTCTAACTTAAGAGAAGAAAAACAATGCAGACGGTCGTCGTCGAATCAGCTGCGTAAAACATTGTAACGTGGGTCCTCGCCAACCCGATGGTCGGAGCAACGTAAATCATCCCCGTTTCATAAAAAAAAATAATGTTGATGTGAGCATAAAGCCGCTTTTTTAGCCTGAAACGCTTTGCTATTACAATGTCATTTATTTTGTTGAGTCTCAAAAGCGCGCCGCGTGGTCACTCCCGCTTTCCCGTGAGCCGCAATTTCCGCATCAGAACAAACCGTATAGTTGTTAAAGGGAAACTAAAGCGTTTCCGTATTTGAGGAAAAACAGTAAAATCGTCTTCACTTGGCCTCCAGGATCCCGAATATCGAAATTATTTTTCGATTCGGTGCACGGAGGCTGCAGAAAAGAGTTTTCAAAGTACCGGTGAAGCCCCTCTTTCTCGGGGCGTGACGTCATATTAAGAGTGTTCGGAATCTCTGCTCTCGCGCATCTTCAGCACCTATCAAAGCTATGCACGCGCACTCTTGCTATTTTGAAACGGTTAGAAAGAGACGTCACGACCGGTGTCAGTGCAGTGACCTGGCAAGCTTGCAGTTTCAGGCGCTGCCCACACGAGCGACACGCGCTTGGCAGCCCAAAGATCCTATGACGTCACGACTGGTCGTAGGTGTTTCTTTGTTTTCTCGCATTTAGTTACCTCTTCGGTAAAAACAAACGTTATATTCAGATTCACGTGATAAAAATGCGCTAGAATTCACCTTTAACCCGTTCTTTCCAAGAAGTGTTACAGCTACCCTTTAAACCAACCACAGGAGGCGCTGATGGCACGAGAGACTAACCGCTCATTCACACTGGAAGCGGATCCGCGTTCGCAAAGCGGTTGCCAACGCGGTTGTAATAAGATCCAGTACAATTGCACGCGTACTTGATGTCATCAAATGCGCGTGCAATTGTACATGGATCTTTATACAACCGCATTCGCAACCGCATTGTGAACGCGGATCCGCTTCCAGTCTTAATGAGCGGGTAGAGTGCCTTCATACACACGCGCGCTTTTGCTTCAGTGGTGACATCTCAGCCATTGTTCCGCCCAATAGTTTTTTTATGCATTTTGAAGTGCGCGCATTCCGGTGTCGCTCAGCTCGAGCGCGTAGCTTTGGCTAATGCATAGACGCCATTTCACCGCCCAAGTCACGTACCGGGTGCGCGAGAGCGTCACGCGCTGGCACATTCAGGGCAACAATAGATGTCTTCACCCTGAGACAGACAAGCATCTAGGCACCCTAGAGAGACGGTGGTGCCATAGTGGCATGCACGGAGCGCATAACATTTCTGAGCGAACCCTACGCACTTTCGCGTCTGTGGCTCATTTTGTAACTAACGAAGCAGGCGGCATGCATATTTTATATGCCTATCATATGCCTGCTATATGCCTATGCATGCAGGGGGATTATGCGCCCAACGAATGGCTATATTTTTTTTGTGTTAGCAGTAGTGCTATGGTTAGAGTGAACTAGAAGAATTGAGCGCGGCCATCGGAGTGCTATTTTCGAAGCTCCGCATGTGAAGAAATTATGAGAGAGCGCTGCGAGCGAAATGGCTTGGATTGGCATAACCAAGAAGTAAACGAGCGGTGCAGTATAATTTCATGACGAAACGCGCACAAAATGTTTAACACAAAATGCATTTTATGAGCCCTTCTTTCTTTATGAAAAAAGCGATGCGTTTCGACGATACGCGACGTCAAGACGATGGAGTCCTTGTCGTTAGCGCGACGTCATAAAGACGCTTGGCGTCAATTCGTTGCCGACATCACGAAACTCAACGTTACAACGACGTCCCGACAACTTCATGACGTCATCGTTGACGACGACGACGTTACACGACTTCAAAACTTCGTCCTGTAGTCCCAAGAACTTTCTTACCATTCCATACACTCACAGGTTCACAAGCCCAAGAAATCTGGTGTGGCCCAAGCCCAAAATTTCTTACCATTCCGTACACTCACAAATTCTCTCACCAGAGTTCTCGCTCAGCCTCCGTCGCGAACGGTCGTGCTCTTCGAGCTCTCCGTTCTCGCCGAGTTCCCTTCTCCGTAACGTGAGCCTCCAGACTAAACATCGAGAGGCCCACTCCCCGGCCGGCCGCCCAGCTGCATCTCCGGCACCCCGCTGCTTCTCCGAAGCTCCCGCCATGACTCCGCCCGTCGCTGAACCATGGACTACCGTGCGTTATTCTACAAAACCAACGAAAAGTCACCTCACCATCGTCATAAAGCTGACCGACGGGGTTTCCCTATCGGAACTTCAATCTACCCACCTCACCGATGCCGTGACCGCCGCCGCCCACCTTACGCCATCGGAAGCGAAAGAGACGTATTTCAATATCCGTGACGTGCAAAACGTCCTCATCGCCGACACCTACCGACCCTCGGCCCAGGAAAAGCTCCTGCAGACCACGAAACTCACCATTGCAAACCGCGACTACGCCGTTACCAGCTACCCCTCGGCCCCCACCAACTCCTGCAAGGGCGTCATCCACGGCGTCGCGTCTCTCACCGCCCCCGACGAGCTCATCGCCAACATCGAATCCAATGTCCCAGTACTCACCGCTCGCATGATGGGCAAGACCGAAACGGCACTCATCACCTTCGAAGGAACATACGTGCCCTATACTATATACTACCGCCGCCTCCAATTCCGGTGCCACCCACACAAGCCAAAATCTCAACAATGCCAAAACTGCCTCCAACTCGGTCACCGCGCGGAAGTCTGCCCCAAGAAAGGCAAGCTCACCGTATGCGACATCTGTTACCAGGAAAACATGACCTCGGACACCCTTCACAACTGCATCCCTTACTGCGTCAATTGTAAAGAAGAGCACGCCTCCAAAGACCCAAACTGCCCCGCCAAAAAGCAAGCCGATGCGCAAGCCACTCTCGCTGCCTACAAACGACGAGTGCAGCAGCGTCCCAAGGCAACAACCATCCCCAACACACTGCGCACCCCTCCTCCACCACCAAAACCGAAGGGTGGGAAAGCCTCGGCCACACCCAGCCCGCCCCACGAACCAACACCTCCTTCCGACAAGGTGCCCACTGCCAACTTCAGACGGGAGAATTATCGCCTACCGCCCATCCCACGAGGCTCAACTCAGCAACATCGTAGGACCCGGAGTCTCAGCCGCAACAACAAGGTGAGAGAGCCACTCCGTTCCACATTACACCCGACACACGCACCCCGACCCAAATCCATACCCCAACCCATTACTGCATCCGACACGTACAAACAAGCACTTCTCGCTGCCAAGCGCACACCAACCACCCCAAACACAGTACAAGCGATAAACGCAGCACCAGAAAATCAACACATGGACACCTTACCTCTCCCCTCTCAACCCGTCACTCCCCAGGTCTCCGTCGAACTCAAGCAAATCATGCTCGATTCTGAAAAGCATTCAGGAGCGCCTGGCCGCTCTCGAGCAGGATGTAGCAGAACTGAAAGCACAGGGCTCTCAGCACCCGAAACGAAAAGCAGACGACCCCTACCACCCTGAAAGCAAAATCCCCCGTCAAAATATCGACACCTCATCAACTGATGACGAAACCAATATCTAAACAATCTATACACATCCTACAATGGAACTGCCGCAGCCTACAACGTAAACGAGCCAGTCTCACCCAATACCTGAACACGCTAGATCGCAAACCTGACGTCATCCTTCTTCAGGACACGCAGGGCACTCACAACCTTCCACAATACACACCCTACACCCAACCCAGCATCACTCAAACCGACCGCAGGCAAAACACATACACCCCCACACTCGTCACGACATGCGTCTCTAAGGAACACCCGTCGATACAACTCAACACAACAGACATCAACACCGCTCACCAAGAGCACGTCATCATCACCCTTCAACCCCGCAACTGCCCCAATCCCATCACAATCGTCAACGCGTACTGGCAACCGGGCCGCAAGGTCGCAAATCCCACTCCCTGGCTCACCAAACTCGTGGCAAACAACACAAACCACGACATCCTCGTTAGTCGGAGACTTCAACAGCCCCAATGTGTCCTGGGGTTACCCAAACACTCAACACAATGGGCGCCTCCTCGAACAAGCAACCGCCCAAACGTCGATGACACTGGCCAACGACACTACACAACCCACCCGCACCGGTAACAGTGTGGAACGCGATACCAATCCCGACCTGGCCTTCCATCACGGCCCATCCGTAGCTGAATGGTCCGCATCTGACGAACAGCTAGGCAGCGATCATCGCCTCATCCACCTCACACTGATCACCAACGTCAAACAGAAAGTACATCGCAATACTGCTCGCATCACAAACTGGGATCACTTTCGCTACCATACCTCCAACAACCCCCCACCGACGGACGCTGATCCCAGAGCCTGGGCCAACCATCTCCTCCAGGCCCAGAACAAATGCACCAAAGAAGCCCAAACTACAACCGCCACCCCGTACATTCACACCCATCTTCTCAACCTCTGGAAAACTAGGCGAAAATTGGTGAAAAAATGGAAGAAAACCAAGCACTCCAAACACCTAAAACACAAAATTCACAACATCACCAAAGAAGCCGAAACCTACGCAGAGCAACTCACCACCGAAAACTGGCTCCAACTTTGCGACTCCCTCAACGGCCAACTCGGCACCAAAAAAGCGTGGCGCATCCTACGCACACTCC
This sequence comes from Ixodes ricinus, assembly GCA_037355805.1. Taxonomy (NCBI): domain Eukaryota; kingdom Metazoa; phylum Arthropoda; class Arachnida; order Ixodida; family Ixodidae; genus Ixodes; species Ixodes ricinus. The sequence continues at coordinate 17,383 of JAZHYW010026320.1, read as the reverse complement.
TCACACCTTCTCAACCTCGCGACCCCCTCACACGCATTATGCTCGCCAGCAAAATTACCTCGCACGACCTCGAGCAGCAACTCCGCGACACCTTCTTTCCACCACCAACCGACACACCACACACACCAGAACCTCCAACTCCTCCCCTCGACCCATGCGACATGGACGCCCCCTTCCCACTCAATGAACTAAAGCGTGCACTTGACTCTCTCAAACGAAACACATCACCTGGCGAAGATCAAATCACATATCAACTTCTCCGCAATCTCGACGACACACAACTCCAACAACTCCTAAACTACTTCAATAGTGCTTGGCAAACTGGCGACATACCAGCAGAATGGAAACACGCCATCGTCACCATGATCCCCAAACCAAACAAAACCTCCGAAGTCAAGAACCTACGACCCATTTCTCTCACCTCGTGCACCGGCAAACTTCTTGAGAAGCTTGTTCTCACGCGCCTCGAATGGCATCTCGAGCACGTGAAAGCCCTACCCTTTACACTCATTGGCTACCGCAAGAATATCTCCACACAAGACTGTCTCCTTCGGCTTTACAATGACCTCCTTCAAGACAAAAGCACCACACAACTCCGCTCACTCCTAAGCCTGGACATCTACAAAGCCTTTGATAACGTCTCGCATGACTCCATACTCAGTACCCTCAGAGAAACGCAGTGCGGCCCTCGAATGTACAACTACATCCGCAACTTTCTATCGAACCGCACGGCCGCCTTTAAAATTCCTGGACACATCTCCACACCTTTTCCGTTACACCAAGGAGTACCACAAGGCTCCATCCTCTCTCCCACCCTTTTCAATCTTGCCATGAGCAAACTTCCCGCACAACTCGACACCATCCCCCACCTCAAATTCTCCATCTACGCCGATGACGTTACCTTATGGACCAACACCGGCTCCCCGGCCAGCAGGAAGAGACACTGCAACACGCCTGCGACACTGTCGCACGCTATGCCATTAGTATAGGTCTGGCCTGTTCTCCATCTAAATCGGAACTCCTCGTCATCTCCAACCGCAAAAACAATCCCGACAGGCAGCTGATCACCGTACACCTCGACGGCACTCCCATACCCCAACGCCCGCACATCAAGCTCCTAGGCCTCACCATCCAAAACAACGGTGCAAGCGATATCACCATCTCCACCCTCTCCAAACAGATAAATCAAATCACACACATCCTCGGCCGTGTTTCCCGCCGCCACAGAGGCCTCAAAGAGAGCGACATGAGACGAGCCATCGAAGCTCTCATCTACTCTCTCGTACTCTACCATATACCCTACACCCCGCTCACTAACCGTCAACTCAAACACCTCCAGACACAGCTCCGCAAACCCACCCGCCTTGCTCTCGGCGTGCCACAGTACGCTGCCCTTGAGCACCTACAACAGATGGACCCCTTCAACACACTGGAGGAGCGAGTCGACTTGCACCGACTGGGTCAACAGCAACGCCTAACCACGTCCCTGCAGGGTCGCTACATTCTCAGCTCTCTCGGTTACGACACCCTGCACCTCCCTCCCATCGAAACAACCACACCTCCCTGGGATACCATACCCCAAATCACGACACTCCCCATACCCAAACATATGAATCCCGACAGCAACCCGGAACGCCGCAAGCACAGAGCCAGACTCATATCCCAAAAACTCGCCACACTTCAGGCACAGCAGCACCTCATCTACTACACAGACGCCAGCTACGACCGTGGCACCAAACTCGGCCGCACCGCAATTCACTGTCCCCAGACCAACACAACGCTTAGTCAAACATACACCGAAGCGCCTTCGGCAGACCTCCTGGAGACTCAGGCGCTGTGCTCCGCCATTCACCATGCCATCGCCAACCCCCACGAGGGACACACCTCCATCACTGTCCTGACAGATTCCCAAAAGGCAGTCCGCACATTTCAGTACAACCAACTCCCCAACTACATGTCGCGCGAGCTTCGAGCCGCCCTCAACACCACCCCTACCCTTCGCTTCTACATCTACTGGATCCCTGGCCACGCTCTAATCCCAGGCAATGAACGAGCACATTCACTTTCCCGAGTAACTTCCACTCCGGGACCTGCGATTGACTGGCCTACGTCCTATGACCCCCAACTCCAGCGCAATGAATACCATCAACAGCGCTCTGACACACTTCGACAACTCCGTGAATCCAGACTCGCCCTCGTACCACCGCCTCCCACACTCTCCCGACAACAGGCCAGCACTCTACGCCGAGCACAGACCCACACGCTATCCTCCCCACACTATACTCATCTCTTCCAAGGTGCTCAGGGCACAGCTAAGTGTCCCTTCTGCACTGGCTACCCAAACAACACGCACACCTACTGGCAATGCCTCCATGCACAACCATCCATCCGCTCTACACTTTCCAAGCTCCCTCCCGGGCTTCGGCCCACGACATGGAAAGAGTGGCTCTCTCCCATAAATCAACAACACGTGCCCGCCATCTTCGACGCCCTTCTTCAGCACATCACAACGATCGAAGAGAAGCTGAGGGCGTCGAAAGACGCCACCAATCCCCCATGATCCACCTATCCTCACCCTTCTGAATGGCGTCCTCCTGGACCCCACTTTGACACCCTGAACTGAGGGTCAATAAAGATGTTTTCTCTCTCTCTCTCTCACCACATTAAAAAAAAAGAATGTTGTCAGATGTTTGCAACGCACTCTTCAGGTGTAAGCACCAACTTTCAAAAACTATACAAAAAGTTAATGGAGAAGATAACCTAGAAAATATAATGCAAAAAGAAACACAAAGAAAAATTTGTGAGGGGGAGGAGGAGGAGGGGAGGGGGATGAGCGTGGTTATGAGACAGCAGGGGCGCAGTGAAGAAGGTCACTCTCGCTCTGCTCGACGGAAGAGAGAATAAACTTGTTGCGCGTTGAACGCTGTCCGTGTCTGACATGTTTCTGTGTGTCCCTTGTCTCCTTTTGTGTTTGCATACCAAGATGTCTATTGCCTATTGCGTTGCGAGCGGCGCTGTCGTATTACGAGAGAGCAATAACGAACCTTTTCTTTTTCTAAAGATGTAGTGCGCATGCGCGCAATGCATGACTCACGTGGGTTCGAGATGGCATGCTACCTAACCGGAAATGCCATCTTGAATTTGAGCACAAGCCTCGCTCCCTAGTCCTTTTGTAGGGAAGAGCATTTTTAGAGCGCAGCTCTTAGGCGCCCGTTTCCGGCCTGAGCGGCGTCGCCGTCGGCGTCGCCGTTGGCGTCGGCGTAACCGCAAGGTCACGTGACCCCAGGTCACGTGACCCCTAGGTCACGTGACCCCAGGCCACGTGACCCCCTAGGCCACGTGGCCCCAGGTCACGTGACCCCCTAGGCCACGTGGCCCCCTAGACCACGTGGCCCCAGGTCACGTGACCCCGAGGGCCACGTGGCCTAGGGGGTCACGTGACCCGGGGCCACGTGGTCTAGGGCCTAGGGGGTCTAGGGTCCCCGGTCACGTGACCTGGGGCCTAGGGGGTCACGTGACCGGGGGCCACGTGGTCTAGGGGGCCACGAGGCCTAGGGGGTCACGTGACCTGGGGCCACGTGACCTAGGGGGTCACGTGACCTGGGGTCACGTGGTCTAGGGGGTCACGTGACTCAGGGGGCTCACGTGACCCCCAGGTCACGTGGCCCCCAAGGTCACGTGACTCCCCAGGTCACGTGACTCTCCCTCCCCGAGATCACGTGACCCCCGTGAGCGGAGGTGGAGAAAGGAGGGGAGCAGGGAGGATGAGCAGGGGTGGAGGAGGAGGGGGAGGTGAGGAGGAGGAGGCAAGGGGATGAGGTTGAAGGATGAGGAGGAGGTGAAGGAGAAGGAGGGGTGGAGGGGGAGGATAAGGGGAGGAGGAGTAGCAGGCAGGATAACGAGGGAGGAGGAGGGAGCAGGGGTATACCCTCCCCTCAGTACCCTTCCGTCCTCCTCCTCAAGAGCTGCGCTCCAATCCGGCGTTACAGGGAGTTGTAAACGGCTTTCATTTTTTTTTGTTTGCGTTAAACCAAGCCATGATCAGCCTTTTCGAAAAGTTGACACAAGGTGACGCACGCAAGTATATTGACGAAAAGAAGAGGACACTTTTGATAGCGTGGAAAGAAAGAACTTTGAAGCAACAACTGCAACCATGGCGTCGACATATCGTGAGCGTATCTGTTTCAGTCCAATGTTTTGTCATTTATTTTATGGCATTAAAAGTATTTTTTTTTCTGTGCAGTGTCGGCTGTTAACTTCTATTGTAAGAGTGTCTTTTAGTGAGGCGAGCGGCATAAACTCGTGCCGCAGCAAGGTAGGGTCTGTTAGAAAGTATACCGCGGTCCTGGGAGGGGATCGCACGGTTTGGAGCATGACGACAACTCAGTGGCCAGCCTTAAATGCAAACCAAATTTGCTCACCTCGGTGACACACTCTAAGAAAAGAGGGGAGTCAAAGGGAGTCGAGCGTCGTTTCAACACCCACTATGAGAGATAGCACCCGTTTCTGACGAACCTTCTCTCTCAAAAAGAGGGAAATAGTTTGGAATGGGAAAGAGAAGAGGGGTGTCACACGAGAAACCCGGGGCAACTCCCGTCACGCCGACCAAAATGCTAGAGAGATGCCGGCTCCCCTCACTCTCCTTTTTCTTCGGGATGAGCCTCTACGGTTCACTACTAGATGGCCTGGCCCGACCCGTATGACTTTGCGCCCCAAAAAAGATGACGTTACCATCGGCCCTCTGACTTCGCAATCCTTGCCCCTCCGCGGCGACAGGGTTGCCATTTAGCGCCCCTTCATCGCACCACTCGCCTGCATTAATTGCAAGATAACGAGCGGCGCAGGCATAACCAGGAGAAGAAAAAAATGTCTTCCACGGACGCCTTTCTGTTGACGGAATTTGTGCGTTTTTGAACTTATATATGATTGTTAGGCAAGTTGATGAAGAACAATTTAGTAATGACAGTGAAACTAGAAAAAAAAAGGTTTGTGAGTGTTTTTGTGGGAGGATAAAATAAAAGCATTTCTTTTGTTTGCAACGTTACAGCCATTTATAGAAACATTTGTTGGACCTCGTTTTTCTTGTTTTCAAGACTATTGGCACATTTCATGAATAAATATTGAAATATGTTGAAGCCACTAAATAGCACTATTAGATGATTTTTATATCGTTTTGTTTTGGTGAGTCGAGCAGGTAATCCAAGCGCGTATTTCAGCATCACTACTAAATATGAAGGTGTAACGCATATTAAAAATATACATACGTTCATTTATTTAACACTGTACAGAAGCACTCTGTACAACACTAGATACAAGTACTATACACAACACAATATACAATCTTATATGCGAACACTATCTGCAACTCAAAACTACAAACAAAGAAAGAAGGAAGCCCTAATTAGACAACACAGGTATACAAAAAATTACTTCTTACCGCGGAGATACAAACGTTCCAAAGTACAGGTCTAACCGCTGTCCATGAAACTTCTCTCCCAGGCTCAAAGAGTTCGAACAAGTCTGTTTTCATCAATCTAAACGCATAAGCATGGAAACAAAACCCTTGCACCTTGAGCATTTCCATTACAAGTGCAACTCGTTCAGGTGTTGCATAAATTTTCGCAACCTTTGCGAAAACTGACACTTCATCATTGTGCATGATGAGGACGTCTTGTACTCTATATGAGAAGGAGTCAAAAGAGATGCTGCTTGCTTTCACTATAGCACCGTCTTCGGTCAGGCTCCGTCCGCACGCTGGCAACTATTTTTCATTCACTTCAGTGGAACACACCATGCGAGGTCCTTTACGAGGTGATGTCATCTGGTATCCTTGCAGAAGTTGATGTCTCGACGCCAGGCAGTGACAGATGTTGCGAAAGTTATTTATCTTCATTGCCATGCTCTTAAGATACTGGTGCTTGGCCTCAAAACGACGGCACCAGTACTGACGAAGTGGCCCAAGCTCTTCAGCCATTCGCGCATAATGCACAAGGTAATGCATTTTTGGGATTGGTCGAACGTCGGGGTACATTGAACACAAGCTTTTGAGGAACGTCTCGACAGCGATCTCAAGGTACGCAACGATGTCGTCTGGAACCTCTTCCGCGAGGATAATATCCGCTACGTGATGTAGCTTCAGCATGACGTTCTAGTGTGGGTTGCCCTCGGGCAGAGACGAACAGAAGGTCACAGGGAGAAGTCTGAATAAACACCACTTTTAAGATCCAGTCTTTTTCATGTTGGCTAATAAATGAGAGGCTGAGCTCCTATAGAGTCACTAAATAAAGCTACGCTTTCAGAGTACCGCATTCCTTTTCTTTGGCACTTTGCCGACAACACAGCCGCTCTATTCAACAATATTCTGGTTCGCTGCGGCATCATTGGACAGCGGCAGTCACGTGAGTCGCTATCATCATCATCGCGTTTTTTCAACGGCATCATCTTGGGTCCAGCGATCCGCTGCCTGCTGTTGTTTACTGTTTACAGCGCGCGCACGCCGAAGTCCGTCGCTCAGCACGCACCTTTTCCTTCTTATGTCGAGATACGAGCAACACGATCTTGATTCGCTGCCACATCTGCGGCTACGGCAGCTGGCGCAGGCGACGGCTACTGCCCGGCTTAGCTTAGCTACAGGCACCCTCCATCTGCGCCGCGGACCCAAGATGGCGGCGCCTGACGCGCTTCACACGAGTAGTTTGGGAGTTTCGGTACTCTGAAAGCGTAGCTTTATTTAGTGACTCTAAGCTCCTATGGTCGGTTTTTCTTGTCGTTATGGCCATACGGGAAGTTGACAACTCGCTCAAGATCTGATTTTGCGAGGATCTTGTCACTGACTAGTCCCTTTGTGTCATGACAGATGACACACACAAAAACACCTTCAAAAAGGTCGTGCATGATATCAGGGGCCATTTGTGATGCCACGTCAAAGTATGGCAGCGTTGCCAGGGGCGAGAGTCCAACAACACCACAGAGTTTGCAATTCGTGTCAGGGTTTACATTTAGTGCTGCAAGATGAGCACTGTGTATGTCGCGTGTTCGTACTTGGCAAAGCTTCTCCCGTGTAATCTTGCGAAGGTCATCGGAAGTGGCCATACAAAAGCGGCACACATGACCCTTCGAGAAGGAACATGTGAAGCCAGCAACTTTGTGTTGTGACAAGTTGCCACCACAAACAGATAGTACCACCACCTTCACAGGTTGGGCGATCCCATCAATCTTAAAGCCAACAGTGTAAAGCTGATGTAGTTCTTCAAGGAGTGGCTTCCAGATCACATCCAAGCCATACTTTGTGACATGCGCGTACTTAGCTATAACAGCCAGGTATATATACTTCAGCTTCGATCGATGCCTGGGGTGCATGTCCAGTATACTGAAGTGAATCACTGTCAGCTTGTGTACACCACGTTTGGAGCCCAAAGGGTTGACGATCTCAAGTTCATCTGTGTAGAGGGCAATGCAGACGTTTGCCACAGTCGTATCGGGTACCAATTTTCCGTAGATACTACCATCTCTAAAGTCCCTGAAGACTTTACTGTCACAGTTAGCTGGGGTGGATGATCGAGCAGAAATTATCATTTCTTTGACATCCTTCTGCTGCACAACATTCTTCATTACACTTCCAAATGACATGTACTGAAAAGAGTGCCCAGTTCTTCTTCTTCTTCAATTTCATCTTCCATTGGCTTCACATACGGGAGCACCTGCTTAATAAACTGCTCTCGCAGATAGGTTGTCTTCACCGTCCTGAAGATTCGGCTCACGCTGCATCTAGAAGTGCCTCGAGATCGCAAGGTAGCTTTCCCTCAAGAGGACGCAGTTCATGTCTTATCAAGTCGACAAATTGCTCTATTAAATGGGAAAGCAGAAGCTCAATATCGGCGAAGATTGCGCCTGCCACCGTGTGCGTTACTTTGTGCTCTTCGGTGAGATTGAACGAGAGAAAACATAGGTTTCTTCTCACGCTTTGCAGGAGCTCGCTGAAAGTCGGTGTTGCAGTGCCAGTAGAGGGCGTGTTCTCGATAACCTCTTCACTCATGTCCCCTTTATCACTGTGGTCATCTATCTCGAATGTGGCGTCACATTGCCCCTTTCTCGATGTGCTTGCATCGGTCCCTCTATTGCCTCTCGCAACATGATATGAGCGGTACAGACGCTTCCTGTACGAGGCGACGTGGGAGAATTCATGAGGGCAGCCGCCGGCATCACAAGTGTCACTAAATTCTAATTCACCACTGTGCACGGCGCCGATGTTGGCCACAACCAAAGGCATTTTCGAGGAAGAAAAACTCGACGCGGGCAACGGAACATGTTGTCACTGCCCATCGTCAACGTTAGTAGAAGAGTAGTCGATGATAATGTGACCGCGTAACTGGACACCGACCGTAGGAATTTATCGGAGCTGGGCCAAGTTTCCTGCTTGCACGCACCTTCAGATTAGATGAGTCACCAGCTACAACCACATGGTCTACAGAGTTCAGATGTGCAGATAGTCACCACGACGTAGGCAGAGCGGTAGGTAGTCACCAGCAAAGAACACAACACGTAGCTTATCCAAAATATCCAAACATTAGGGAGTTTTAGCAGGTCGTTTCCACAAGAAACGGTTCGCCCTCGAACGCATCGGCGACGCAACTGCGCATGCGCGCGCGAGTCGTTCGGGGCGTTGGGAGGCTCTTCTCGTTCGTTTCTCCGATTCCGGCCGCTGGAGTCGGCACCGCAACGTAGCCAGCACCGTTCACGACTCGGGTAAAATAAAGATGGCGGTCGGTTCGGCTTCACTCGAGAGTCTGTACCAAATCATTTTGAGGACTGCTCACAATGGTAAGCGATCGTGAATGCTGGAAACTGCACATGCTAGTAAATTCTTGCAATCTACGGGCAGACCTGCTGCCGTGGCGACCGCGAGCAGACGAAATGCTTTGGTTCTACGGCACACAACGTGAACGATCGTTCAAGTTCAAGATGACGGAGACACACCACATACCTTTACGGTTGTTCTGATACTTTTTACTCTATCTAGCTTCGCAGTTCTTGTAATTCTGACCGGCAAATATTACGTCGGTCGTCTTGTTTACATCAGTCATACGCCGGAAACACGAGCCGCCACAGATTTACACGTTGCAGAATGTTTCACATGTTCACTATAGTCGGTTACAAGTCAAAAAGGTAGGAGAAGCTCTTCCCATAAGCGTGATGCGCCCGTTTCAAATCCATTCGCAGTCGAAAGAATAGTTCCCTGGAAACGCCCCTTGTTCCGCTTCAATGAATAGATAATGGCTACAGAGTGATGCCTGCCAACTTGTCTCCGACCCCCATTTTTAAAAAACGCGGCCTTTGTATTCATCGAAGAGGGAACCGAGCCCCTGAAAGTGGCTTTTGTATCCATCAAAGGGGGAACCTAACCCTCAAAGTCGCTTTTGTTTCCATCGAAGGGGGAAAATTTTAAACTCCCTCTCGTGGCTTCCACAACGCTAAGTCAAAGTCGAAAGATAAAGCGAATATTCACAGAAAGGCAAAACCCTCTTCGTCGTTGGCCGCGACGTCACGGAAACGATGGGACGCAATTGGATGCCGAGGTGGAGGAGGGATATATGATTCCACTTGAGGGGCATTTGCCGCTACCTTCTTGACCTGTAACTCACTATAGAAGATGGTGCCACTGTGGATGGCGCCACCGTCAAACACAATTATCATCATCGTTTATACGGTTGAGTCAGCCTCACGATTCGCTGATGGGGCCCGGACCCCCCCGAAATTTTCCATTTTTCTGGGACCTCCTCTTCCCCCTCCCCCTCATACAGCATTTCGTCATGGGCACCCCCCCCCCCTTAAAACAAAATCCTGGCTACGTGCCTGCCGGGAGCGACCATAACCACATGTAACTAACATTCTCGATCGTAATGGGTAAAATATCGAGAACAAAACCCTACCCAACAAACCGTCTAAGGCTCTTTACAAGGGCTGCTGAGAAAGTTGCTGAGGAAGGAATGCGAAAATAGCAAGAAGAGTGCAGGTGCTGCTGACTACGCAGAAAACATAGGACTATAAAAACTCAACGAAAAGATGGTCAAAGTGCAGGCAGAGCTGGTGTAGATCATACATAGTGGAACCTGAGACTGAGGTATGCATAGTACATAGTGGAATCATACATAGTGGAACCTGAGACTGAGGTATGCAAGGAAAACTTCGAGGACGAGAATCAGTGTCTGAGTCCTCTTTTCTCGTCCTCGAAGTTTTCCTTGCATACCTCAGTCTCAGGTTCCACTATGTATAAAAACTCATCCGGAAATACTGGACGAAGGACCTAGACGGGTCAAACGGAGAAAGCGCTTGTGGGACGCCGAGGTTCAAGCCGCCGTCAGAGTAAAGCAGGAGCTGAACTGAGGACATAGAATATTACTTCGTATGTGGACAAGCGACGAAGTACCAGCAAAGTGGCACATGTCCCAGTCCCAGAATCAAGCCCCGAAATAACACTTTCACGAGATGTCGCAGGCCGATTGGGACAAAATGAAAAACGTCAGCTCAAGCGTTAAAGATGCACCCAGAAAGTTATGGGGGTACCTCGGAAATCTGAATGGGAAAGATAAGGTACCAACCATCTTCGGCGACGACAACATAGAGCTGTCCGCGGAAAGGCTTAGACAATGCCTTACAGAACACTTGGCGGCGGTATCTTCACCTCTGGAAGTAGCCCCGCTTTAGGATCTATGTCCTCATGAAAGCGTGGGTTGTTCAACAAATGATATTGACAGTGGAACAACCGGCAGGGTGTCAGTAATACGCGCACTGGCTCATATCAAAAGCAAAACCACTTATGGTGTGTACGAGATTCCGGCAAGCGTCCTCAAAGCACTCGGGAAGGATTCCAGGGATCAGTTTGCAGACATTTTCAACAACATTGGATTTGGAACTAAGGCCATACATCGGGATTGGAGGAGCGGCAAAGTCATTCTCGTCCCAAGAAAAGGCTTTGATTTACGCTACTTGCTCAACTACAGATATCTTACCGTGACCAGCACGATGTACCGGACTGTCCGCAACCTAAAGGAGCACATGACTGCATGGGCACAAGAAGAAGGTTTGCTCACGCAACTCCATGGAGGTTTCAGACGAAGCCACCGGTTGGAAGACCACCAGTTTACACTAATTCAATATATTAAGGTGGCCCGGAAAGAAAAGAGGACTGTAATATGTTGCTTCAAGGACTTTGCCAAGGGACACGACAGTGTACCGCTCAGCTGTTAAATCAACTAAAGCAATTTCGCATGAGGCCAAAGTGGATCATGATTCCCAACCTATACCAGGGCAATACGGTTAAGACGCAGAAGGGTTCTGGGAACTCTGAGGAAGTGCTGGTAACGAGGGCCGGGCTCGAAACGCAAAACGGGCCGGGCTCGAAACGAGGGCCGGGCTCGAAACGCGGTAACGAGGGCCGGGCTCTACGTAGCCGGGCTCGAAACGCGAATCATCTGATCGGGACTGGGATTCTCGTTGACCAACTTAGCAGATGGAGATATTATAGACTGAGAATTAGCAGAACTCAGCTACGCAGGTAATATAGTAGTGACTGCGCCATCTGTCTGTGACATGCAGAAACGCTTGGACATACACTCTTAGAAAAAGGGGTATGGATAGTCCTCTCTAATAGGAGAAACGGTCTTGTAACCTATGTTCCCACATAAAGGGAGAAACCTTCCTCACTGAAGCAGGGGAGCAACTAGTTCCTTCGTCGCCTGCATCTCATTATGGCGGCCTTGAATCGAGCAAATCAAGCTCAATAAGGCTTAACGAGGACGCTACGTCTCTTGTACGGGACGAAAGGAGCAGCAAATAAAAGCGTAACACGAGCTTTCCGCGAACTGTGTTTATTTCCGAAGCAAGGTTCCCTTCGCAGGTACAGAAACTTAAGTTTCGAAAGCAGTTACTCAGTCTTCTCGTCGTCAGCACTGCGATGTTAAACGGAGACAACCAATACCCAGTTACTTCGCGCACTTCACGTCTTACCTTTGCTGTTCCTCGAGTCACAATTATTTCGCCAACCGGACACCAAGGAGGAATGGCAAACCAAACCGCGAAACCAAAAGCCGCTGTCAAAAGAACAAACTCGAAGCCGCTGTTTACCGCGTAGCGTGAAAGAAGGTTAAATCGCTTGCCACCAGATGGCAGAATCAAGCAGAGTAACTGCAAGTAGCTAAGCTAGGTGGCGCTAGGTACCACAAAATTAATGTTCTACAAAAAATTATTTTTTTATTTCCTCAAGCTACCCTAGCGCTTTCGGATCCTCTACTACACACATATGTACACAGATTGCGCATACCACAAGCATCAGGTGAACATACATTGAGGACGTACACACAGACGGCACATACAAACGTCAATACAACGGCACACTAATCCGAACACTACGTCCGAGCTCTGCGTTTCCGCCTTTTATACTGGTCGTTTTGAACGTATGGAACTTTTCGGTGACCCCTAAACAATAAACAATATTCCCAGCATGTTGATTTTTTCCCAGCAATGTCATACCCCTGAGAGTATTTAGAATGGCTCAGGGGATGAATCTCTTATTAAAAAGTAAACGCTCGATCATGCCGTAATTATTTGAAAGCCAATAAATCAAGCCGCTCCGAATGCGGCTCGAAGCCATGAGTTTGTTTACCCGCACGGCGCGTCGTAGCCGGCATTTCTATTGCAGTGTTTGTTTTTCTATTCGTGCGGTTGGCGCACGGCTTCAATTGCCGTCTTGAATTAATTTCTGCAGAGCGGATAGTCACTCAGCTAGTGATGCTTCGCGGGAAGAGAAATCGCTTTTCGATCAACTTCAATGCAGTGAAGGATGCGACTTGCGGCAGGTGTTAAGTGTACGGAGCTACGCCGTGGCCAGCTCGAAAACTTCTAGCGCTCATCCCAGCGCGCCACTTGGAGGGCAGTTTCTCCAGGAACCGTAATATATTTAACCAGCAAAATAAAGGGTAGCTTTTTTGAACAAAATATAAGGGCGCAAACGAGCTGGTGTACATAGCACATTGTTGAAAAAAAACCGAGACTGCGGGTAAACCTTGTTAGATACTTTTTAGTGTTGTGTTGTTTACCCGCAGTCTCGGTTTTTTTTCAACCATAGCTTTTTCCTTTTTTTCTATTTTACCTACTATTCTTTTTTAATGCTGAAATTCCACACTGTAAATATACGTGCTTTCTGTAGGGGCCCCGTGCTAGACACTTCGTTGTTTTTTATTTTCCTTTTAAGCTCGCAGCACCATCGCCATGCACAAACGCTGATGTGGTCGCGAGCTCTCGTGATTAAAGACATTCCATCCGAGACATCGGAGTCGCCTGACGTTTTTCCTACACTTTCCGCCATAATTTCGCACTTTTCAGCCCTTTCTACAGAGCGCAATCGCTCTCGGGGAGGAGACAGCCGACAGTCACATTGGCCACAGTACGATAGGAGTTTACTGTTCAGACCAGCGTTCCAACATGACAATCCGCACGTCGACCGATTGCACCTAATCCCTCAAGTGGTCTTAAACCCTTTAATGTAAAGCGGAATGTCAACCTGCGACACCCCGCCCCCTCCGATCAAGGCCCGACCAGCGGCATCAATGCCCGACAGTTTACGTCATCTCATCTTGTTGTTACACCACTGATACGCGAACACACGGTCACATCGGCGATAATTCCAGTCTTCTGTTCACAAAGCACAACACTGCCATCACGATGTTGCTGCTATGTTGCTGACACGCAGAAATACAAAGCCACGTTGATTACCGGTTGGCACTCGGCCTCGGAAAACAGAACCGAACTCAGCACGGAAGGCACCTAAGCAGCCGGCAGCAAAAACCTGCCGGTCTTGGACGCAGTTCCTGCGATTTCGATAACGTCGAAAACGTCGACACAGTTCCGCGTGGTTCCGCTACTGTAGATCCGCGTGCGTCCCGCAATCCAGAGACGGCCATCTTACCCAGTGTAGGTAGCGCTGCTGGCACTGCTCCGGAACTTCGCTCTTTCTAGCGGCTTCGTTTGCTCGTTTGATAAAATTAGGGATAAAAACATCGATGCAACCGTAATGTTCTGCACGTTTGGACTAGAAGACGGTTTACAGGCGGCCTTCGCTGTCGCTGAAGCTCAATCAACTCAACAACATTTATTAAACAACGTGCGCGACGTGCTCGAAAAACGAAACCGAAAGAAGATGAGTCGGGAGGGCGAAAGCTTTCTCCCGTCTGCCCGAAGAAGGAGGAAAACGTCTTGTTCCTCCCTTCTTCTCGTGTCCGCTTGGGGGCGCGTCAGTAGAAGGGAGGAAGACGCGCCGTTGCTACCTTTTTCCTCCATTTTTCTTAGAGTGTATGCACCGAGGTAACAAGCAGACTTTCTTCGAAATGCAACGCCACGAAATCAGCAGCGGTGCAGTAGTCAGGCCTGCCAGAAGCACCACTCGGCAACTTTCGGCTTAGCGTGGGCAGCGTAGCTGTAGTGAACCCGTACAAGTACTTGGGCATTACACTCGCTAACACAGGGGACCACCTGCAAGAACATCATGCTTGCCTCCGCCAAGGAGCCATCTGAGGAACAGAAATTCTCGGCAAACGCAGTTTGTGGAGTTGTAACCGATTGATTGTGTCCCGAGAGCTGTTGAATGTGGTGGTGATACAAGGTCTGACTTTTGCAAATGCTATGCTGCGTTCCAGGAGACATTCGTGCTCATATGAAACGTAGGCAAAGGGTAATCGGAAGACAAGCGTTGGGCTGCCATCAAACTGTAGCCAATGAGGCCATTCAGGAAGACCTGGGTTGTTCATCGTTTGAAGCCCGAGAAGGGACAAGTGAAATCGTTTACGACGGACGTCTTCGAAATGTGGATGACTGCCGGTAAGCGAAGAGGCTGTTCAGGCAAACCCACATGACTAGGCTGTAGAGCCGCTGAAATAAGGCCTCTACTAGCTCGCAGAGCTGTTTATAAAGAGATTTTGTGCATACATTGGGAGGAATACGAGGCGAAGGAGGCGGCGCCATTGGTCGAAGGCGGGCTAGGCGTGTTCCAGGGCGTCTCCCCAAATTCGAATATGGCCAGCAAATCATTTTGTCATGCCCCCCCCCCCTCCACACTCTGCGCGAAATAAAAGTGACAAGTGCGTCAGAGTAAATCTTGGTGACTGAAAATATGGTGCACGTGATTTTTCGATCACGATCATGCCAAATAAAAATCGGGTGGAACGATCAACGTAATCCTTACGCCAGGCGCAGAGGGCTGGAATTCTGCCGTCCGAGAGGTCAGATTCCGTCCTAGCAAAACAGAGTTCGAGCGGCACATTCGAATATTACATCTATTTGCATGATCATAATCAAAATATCATGTGCTGCAAATTTTCACCAATGAAGAATTACAACATATAACTACGCGTTTATTGAAACTGTTTCTCGCTACCACCGCTAGGGGATTATTTTCGGCTTCTGGTTGGCCAAGGGAGCATGTCAAGCCTTCTTTCTGCGTCTTGTGCGCCCTGGATCTGCCCGCTCCTCCCACTGACCAAGCTCTCTCTATATACGGGTCTGCCAGCTCAAACGGAACTTCGACTTTTTTGCTGAGCCCAAAGAAGCGTTGACTGCGACGTCGTGGGAGGCAGAACTCAGAAGAAGCGTCCGCGAGCAAGAGACGCAACAGTGGCTAAATGACGACCAATCTAAGTCTACGCTGGGAATGTAAGTGGTCAGCAAGCAGACGATCGAAACGGAGACCGAGCTGTACGACAACAGCCTTGGCAGTCGTTTGTTCTTCGAAGCTCGAGCCGGGGCACTATACGGACGCTCCCCTACAGACATTTCGACTTGATCGTGACCACGAGCATGTGCGTGGTGTGCGGGGCCCACGACGAAACAGTAGCACACATCGTACTAGAATGTGTAGGGCTCCAGCCAACCCGGACACAAGACAACGGCCCAGACCCTCAAAGCCCACTGGCGCTTGCCGAGATGTTGGGCTTCACTGACGCAAAAGAGGGACCTCAAACGAACGAGACAGGGGCGGGTAGGTTGGGTGCACAAGCAACCAGCCATCCATCGCAAGTGCAAACAACCTCCTGGGGGCCACACAGGCCTCCTGTAGAGGTCACAAAAAGAAGGTTAGAATACTGGTGGAGGAAGATCAACCTCAGGGAGCATTAAACACGGAACCGTCCCCAGGCTTGGGCATGACTACTATTCAATCCCTCCCGCTTGATCCAAAGAAAATAGCTGCATCCTCATCATCATCATCATAGAAATCCAGGTGGTATTGTTATGTGTCGCTGTTACGCATAAAGTGAGACAGAACACCGTAACAGGTTTAACGCGCACGTCATCAGCTTAACTAACCCGAGGCATGACACTGCTATGGTCCTATAGTCGAGGAGGCTCGGCGTCAAAGCTTGGGGTCGCACAGGGCCGTTTATCGATGTCCTCGTTCCAGCATATTCGCACACAACACTTCAGTACACCACATGCGCAGAAATGATTCGTGAGATGAAGGGCTGGATGGATGTGCAGGAAAGATCGCGGCGTGCTAGATGAGGTCTGACAGAAGCTTTTGCCATGAACCCGGGAGAGTACCGGACACTCCAGCGCGTCAGCCTGGAACAATTTCTGTAGCTCCCTTCACGCGTGGAAAAAAGAACCCCGCGATAAAACATCACAAAAAGATGCGCAAATCTTTTTTTTACGTGAAAAAAAAAACTTTTGTTGCTGCAATAAACGTTTTTCAAGTCAGTTCCTGCGCGGTATTAACGAATGAAAAGAGCTCGGCTATTTTAGCCTACGTGTCGGCGGACTGGAGTAGCATTTCATTTACATTAGAGTAAACCTTTCCGACAAATCTGTACGCTTTTTCTTTGTTATTGAAAAAAATGTCTTTAAAACTACGATTAAAATTGAAGGCGACCGGACTCCGCTCACTTAGACCAATCACCTGACGAGCCTACATGGATGTCATAATCCACGTGACTCCAATGCTGGATGTTTTTTTAGGAGATTAGGGCGTCGCTAGCATCGGTCACGGTATGATTTTTAACGCGATAGCGTTAAGGAGCTCGTGTCGCAAAAAAGCCGGCCTCGGTGGCGTGATGTGAAAATCCTGATTGGTCGACAGGGTCATGATGTCACAGCCACATTACCTCGCGCGGGAATTTCAAACATCCCACAACGCTCGCGTAAAACGTGACGTCACGCGTGGAATGAAAGTGATTAAAAACATGACATGTAATGCGAATTAAAGGTCGCCACAAATCTCAAAAGATTTAACTTAATAAAGCAATTAATTTGGCTTAATAATTTTTAAAAATTTTATGCGAGATTCGATTTTACGACCCTTCGGTTGCACACTACTGACAAGACCATGTCAGCCGCACTT
>JAZHYW010026319.1:0-25296 GCA_037355805.1 Ixodes ricinus | reverse complement strand
TATTTAGTTTGCGGTAGTCAATGCAGAAACGCCAAGAGCCGTCTTTCTTCTTAACTAGAACAACGGTAGAGGACCATGGACTGGATGATGGTTCGATTACTTTCTTTGAAGCATATCATCGATCCCTGTCTGAATTACTCGGCGTTCTGCTGGGGAAACTCTGTAGGGTCGGCATCGAACGGGCGATGAGTCGCCAGTATCAATTTGGTGCTGTACAAGTGAAGTTTGCGCGAGCTTTCCGGGGTTAATGTCAAAAAGGGTTTCGTAGTCTGCAAGAAGACGGGCTAATTTATGTCGTTGGGGCAGTGGTAAGTTGGGGTCGATCATTTTTTCCACGTGCTTGCTGAAATCGGGTGGTGTAGGGAGCGCGTGGGAAGTAGTGGGGAGGAGACTGGCAAATTGGTAATGCACAGTTGATTGCATTGTAGCGACGCGACTTCCGGAAGGAACGATTTGGTGTTCGGAAGGACAGTTTGTTACCCATAACTGAAGTTTTCGACTCGTGAGTGTGGCAAGCGAATAAGGAATGATAATGCCCTTGGTCACGAGCTGCATACAGATGGGCTCAATGAGACCAGAAGTTGCCGTGGTGGGTAAGGTCGGTACGAGCGTGGCGACAGCGGCGGAGTACGGAGGCAGCAATATGTCACTGTCGGCTACCAGGGTGGCGACCGAACCTTGAGCAGTAAACTCGGCAGCATCAGAAGAGTTGAGATGCAATTCTCGGCTGGCACAGTCAATGAATGCTTCAGTTGAAGACAGAAAATCCCATCCCAAAATGATGTCGGCGATGCAGGTGGGAAGCACTATGAATATAACAACGTAGCGGTTGCTACCAATTCGGATTGTAAGGGTGCAGTATCCCAGGGGCGGAACCAAATCGCCATTGCCCATGCGCATTAAGTGCCCTTGCAACGGCGGAGTGAGTACTGCGTGCAGACGACGGCGGATCTGTTCGGGAATGCAAGACTTCGCGGCTCCTGTGTCGACTAAGGCGGTGAAGTTATGGTTTCTAATTTCAACTACAATTGATGTTGGTCCTAAATGAGGAGGATTTGCAGAAAGTGGTGAGTGTGCAGCCTGACCTCCAATGTAGCTGCAGGCCGCTTTACCTAGTTTGACTGTTGCGAAGGTCCGGGAGTGTTGGTGGTAAACGGCGACACAGAACGGCGTCGTGGCGGGTACGGCGATGACGGGCGGCTACGGCGTGGCGGTGGGGAAGGTTCGGGGCTGTGAGAGGGACGGCGACTGACTGGAAATTGTTCATGATCGGCTGGAGTAGACGTCTGGCGGCGTGAAGAAAATTCGTCGATGGGCGGACTGTGACGAATAGCATGGCCGTCAGTATAGTCTGTGGAGTAGTTTACACCGTTGGTTGGCGAGTTGCGAGCCGTGTTGTTAAGTCGCCGGCGACAATATCGGAGGATGTGTCCTGGTGTGTGACAATAATAACAGACAGGTCGCTGATCTGGTGTTCGCCAGATGTTTGTCCTTGATTGTGGTTGTGTCCACGAAGGGGTTGGTGCGGCATATGTGGCAGGGATGGGCTGATAAGCGCAGATCGGAGTTGGGGCGGGTGCTGCTGGTGCGTACGGAGAGGCTGCTGGCGTAACGTGCCCCAGAGCAGCGCGCAGTTCGCTTTGAATTGCCTCCTTTATTCCCTGTATGTCAGTATTTGTTTGGAGCTCGTAACTAGATGGTTGTAGTTGTGCGACGAAGGCACGAAGCTCCTCGCGTATGATGGCGCGGATGAGTGAAGCAAGGTTCGTGTCCGGAGTTGTTCCCTGGGACACTTCTGGGAGTCGCTCGAATGGTTTCTTGGAAATCCGTGCACTATCGAGCTCTTCGTATTGTCGGCATTCGGCGATCAAGCGCTCTGTTGTAGCGGGCGCTTTCGGAGCCACGACGGAGAAGAGCTTTTGTGAAATGCCCTTGAAGAGGTGGCGAATTTTTTCGTCTTCGGCCATTTCAGCATCAACTCGGCGGCATAGACGAAGAACGTCCTCAATATACGCTGTTGATGTTTCTGTTGGCCTTTGATAGCGGCGCAAGAGTTGATCGCGCGCTTGCTGCTTCCGGTGCTGGGGTTTGCCGAACACATCGGCGAATGCTGTTTTGAAGCCTTCCCAGGAGTTGATGGTTTCCTCGTGGTTGTCGAAACAGCGAAGTGCTGTACTTTTTAGAAAAAAAACAACATTCACGAGCTTAAAGCTGTCATCCCAGTGGTTGTAGTGGCTGACCCGTTCATAGTTCTTTAACCAATCGTCGACGTCGGCGTCCGGAGATCCGTCGAAGATCTGGGGGTCGCGCTGTCGATGTTTCACCACGGGCGCTGGGGTGTTCGTGGGATGGTGAGCGTTGCCTGCTTCTTCAGGCATATTGACTTGCACGGGTTGCCTGCTGCGCAGCTCCAGAATTGATAATGAACGGTCGGGCGAGAGGCGGGAGAACAATAAGACCTCCACCAACCTGTGAGGCGATGATGTGCAGGTTTAATGAGACGATTGAGGGATTGCAGATGATGGTCAGTGCCGCAGCGCAGCCAGGCGAAGTCAGTCCGAATCGAATCGCGCGGGTTCCGAGCCAGATCCTCGAGCGCGCCACTCGCGCCACGTCGTCTTCTTTCCTAACATATATATATATATATATATATATATATATATATATATATATATATATATATATATATATATATATATATATATATATATATATATATAAAAAGTAATGAAGTCGCACTTCGAAACGCTGTTGGAGTTTTAAGGCATTTAGTGAGTCGACGTTCGGTTACGGTTCAGGTTCAAGTAAATTTATTTTGTTTCGTTTTAGTTCAGGTTCGATTAATTCGATCCGCGAACCGGTTCGCGAACCGGTTCGGGGCGCTGAACCGGTTCGCGAACCGGTTCGGAAATTATGAAGGACAAATTGCAACATCAAAATAACAAAATCAAAATAACACCAAAATAACAACATCAAAATAAAAAAAATAAAAAAATTGCAACATCACGTTTTAGAAACGTGTTATGAAATGAGCACACAGCAGCATTTAGGATTTACGAGATTGCAGAAAAATGAAATCCCGTGACGCGATTTTTTTTTTTTTGCACAGCCTTCCAATTCTTTTTCTTCCAGTGCAAGCCGCGACCAGCGCAATACTGGTTCCTATCTCAAGATTCATGGATGCAGCGTTTGTCAAGATTCATGGATGCAGCGTTTATATTCCTAAGACTGAGTGGAGAACAAAAATATGTAAAAGAGGTGTGTGTCAGTTGACGGCACTTAAAAAAACAAATGGCATTGGTAGCACATTCATTGTCAACAGCGCGTGGCCGAACCGTTTTGACATGAGCCGGTAACCGTTAATTTTTTTCCGGTTCAGTTCCGGTTCGGGTTCATCGCGATAACAATATAACGGTTCGGGTTCGGGTTCAGTTCCGGAAAAAATACGGGTTCGGTTCCGGTTTTCGGTTTGGTTCGGTTCCGCTTCGACACCCTGATATATATATATATATATATATATATATATATATATATATATATGTCTTCTTGACGAAGGCCGGACTCCGGCCGAAACTTTGAAGAATAAATCGTCCGTTGTTGCTGTTTTCATCAAGGGTTTTGCTTTTTTTCTCAGTTATGTACATATATATATATATATATATATATATATATATATATATATATTAGGAAGATAAAGACGAGGAACGGTTGGGTACGGGGGAACGAGCGTGCAGCTCGAGAGGCTGCACCGTGTGCTTACGAACGGTTCGCGATATCTCTCGCTCCCTCGCTGTCTATAAAATCATCCCCATTTCTCACCCTTGCAAGTGGTGGAGGTGCGCTAGTTTCCCAACCTCTCACTCCCCCCCCCACCTCTCCCACCACATCGGTCTGGAACTCCGTAGTGGTCGCAAGACCACCGCTATGGCGGAAGAAGCCCAACCCACCATCATCCTCCGCGCACCGCCTGCCGCTGCAGCCACCACACCACCAACCGTCAAGAACCGGCAGCGGGACCCGCCACTTTTTGCTGGCACACCAGATTCCGATGTCCACGACTGGCTGAAGACCTACGAACGGGCAAGTCTCCACAACCATTGGGATGACTCTTTCAAGCTCGCGAACGTTTTTTCTTCCTCAAAGACACCGCTCTGAAATGGTTTGAGAATCATAAAGAAGAAATCAACTCGTGGGTTGCCTTCAAGGCCACTTTTGCAAACGCCTTCGGTAAGCCAGAACAACGTAAGCAGCAAGCAAAGGACAAGTTGGCTAGCCGCTACCAGGCAAATACCGAGTCATCCACTTTTTACATTAAGGATGTACTGCGGCTATGCTCCCGCGTTGATCCTGAAATGCCAGAAGATGACCGAATTCGACACATTTTTAAAGGACTTTCGCACGAGCTGTTCACCATCGTTGCGCCGAAATCCGCGCCAACAGTACAGCAGCACATTGACGAATGCAAAAAGTATGAAGAGCTGCAGAGTGCCCGAATCGCTAAGGGACCTCTCGAGCGTCTTCCCGAGGTGTGTCTTGCCACCGCCTCCAGTACCGACATAGCTACATTGATCAGGACAATCATCCGCGAGGAACTACGTCCTTACCTCGCTCATTTCACACCAGCCGCTGCTGTTGCCCAAGAAATACCACAAGTGAAATTTATGCAGCTAGTTGTCCAACAAGAAATCCGTGCTGCGTTAGGTCACCTTGCCCTACCAACTGCCGCTTGCCCGCCAGTGCCATCGGCACCTCCACTTGTTTGCTCAATGCCCCAAGACTCACACCCTCGCTATTACAGGCCTGCGGTTCAACAAACGCCCCAATCTTCCTGGCCCTACGGGCCACGTCGTCGAAGTGAAATCTGGCGAACCGAAGATAACCGCCCCATCTGTTACCATTGCCACACACCGGGCCATATCGCACGCTACTACCGCCAGCTTGTAGTCACTACAGTGTACCGACCCTTCACGACGGGCACTTCCCGCACCTTCCGGAACGAGGCGCACCCTTCTGGCGATCGACCCGACCCGCGTCCTTCTTCACCGATCACCAATCGCCGTGGCCGATCACCATCGCCCTACCCTCGCCGCCCGCGCTCTGTGTCGCCCCTTAACGCCGTTGCCGAATTCACCGAGACGTCAAACTGAAGCTAGCAGTCTGTGCGAACACCGGAGTCCGACTGCACTCCCCAAGCTCGACGGAAATCCTCCTTCTGACAGCCCAACGACTGTTCAAGTTGAAATTGACGGAAAAACGTTTACAGCCCTCGTGGATACAGGGGCCGCCAAATCATGTAGTGCCGAAAGTATTCGTCGTCGTCTACGAAAAGTGCTCACGCCTGCTGACGGACGCTTGTTACGCATGGGTAACGGGGACCTGATCCGACCCCTCGGCTATTCAACCCTTTCAGTGCTTCTTGGGGGTACCCGATACACAGTCATTTTCACAGTGTTGTCGAACTATGTCGCTGACGTAATCATGGGGTGTGACTTTCTGGCAGCAACCGACGGTTTTATTGACTGCGGAAGTCGCGAGCTTCATCTGAACACTTACAACAAAGATGCCACTTCTTCGAAATCGTCTCCGGTTGTCCTTCGTGTCGAAGAAGACGTATCCTTGCCTCCGTTGACCGCAGTGTTTGTCGAGCTCGTGCCCGAGGCGCTCTTTAGCGGTTCCTGCGGCCTTGTCGAGCCCATTCTCACCACCTTTGAACAAAAAGCGGCTCTTGTACCCTACTCGATTGCCGTACAAAAAGCAGGCACGAGTCTAGTTGTGCATTACAAACCCTTCGGCGGAAGTGCTAATGCTACTTGAGGGATCTCGTGTCGCCACCATTCAAAGGTATGACGAGCATTCACTTGCCGCCTTATCTCCAGGAGCTCTCAACATATCTCCGCGGGCACCTTCTGCCACTCCTTCAAGCCGCAAGACTGTTCAAATAATCGACCCTTCCCTGGCCAAGACAGAGCATCAGGCTCTCTCCACTCTGCTAACCGCGTACAATGATTTATTTGATTTTGACCGACGTGCCCTCACGAGGCCAATGACTGTGAACCACAGCATCGACACCGGTACGGCAACTCCAGTAAAGAGTCGAGCCTACAGAATTTCACCAGTGGAGCGCCGAATGATCCAAGAAAACGTCGCTGACATGCTCAAGAAAAACGTAATCGAACCTTCATCCAGCCCTTGGTCGTCCCCTGTAGTCCTCGTGAAAAAAAGGATGGTTCATGGCGATTTCGCGTTGACTACCGTCGCCTAAACAAAGTCATAAAAAGGACGTCTACCCGTTACCTCGAATTGATGACACCTTAGACACGCTTCAGGGCTCATCCTTTTTATCTTCTGTGGACTTACGCAGCGGCTACTGGCAAATCCCTCTCTTTGATGACGCCAAACCAAAAACAGCATTTATCACTCCTGATGGCCTTAACCAATTCAATGTAATGCCATTTGTGCTATGCAATGCCCCCGCAACATTTGAACGGATGATCGACACTTTGCTTAGAGGCCTTACGTGGAACATTTGTTTATGCTATCTGGACGACGTTGTTGTCTTTTCAGCGACGTTTGACGAGCATATTCGCCGACTACGCCAAGTTCTCGATTGTTTCCGTGCAGCTAAACTACAACTTAACTCCAAGAAATGCAGATTCGGAGCACGGCAAGTCAAAGTGCTTGGCCACCTGGTCAGTGTCGACGGAATTCGCCCTGACCCCGACAAAATTCAAGCCGTCTCCAAATTTCCGGTGCCTAAGAACTTGAAAGGCGTTCGCGGTTTTCTTGGCCTCTGTACCTATTTTCGAAGATTTATACCCGCATTTTCCAACCTCGCCGAACCGCTCAACGACCTACTTCGAAGGGGCCGAGCCTTCCACTGGGAGCAACCCCAAGAACACGCCTTCAACTCTCTTAAGTGGGCCCTCATCTCTGACCCAATCCTCGGACATTTCTTAGAAGGCGCCGACACAGAATTACGCACCGATGCTAGCGGTCACGGATTAGGGGCTGTCCTGGCGCAAAAGGTTGGTAATACAAAGCGAGTGATTGCATACGCAAGCCGAACTCTTACAAAATGCGAACGTAACTATGCAATCACCGAGCGTGAGTGCTTGGCTGTCGTATGGGCCATTACCAAATTTCGTCCATATCTTTATGGAATTCACTTTCGAATCGTCACAGATCACCACGCCTTTTGTTGGCTTACGAATCTTAAGGACCCATCTGGACGCCTTGCACGTTGGTCCCTCAAGATTGAAGACTACGACTTCAGCATCGTCCACAAGTCTGGAAAGCTACACCTTGATGCTGATGGCTTGTCTCGGTGTCCACAGCCCAGTGAGCCTTCTGGACAGGAACCCCAGGGCTCCCCTTTACTCTCTGCAGCTTTGGACACAATTGACGTAGTCGACGCTCAACTATCGGACCAACATTTAAAACCTATTATAAATTACCTATTGGGAACCACCACACGTTCCACGCGCCAACTGCAACGACATGCTACCCTCTTCACGCTTCATGATGGCGTTCTGTATAGAAAAAACTACGAACCACATGGGCGCCCGTGCCTGCTTGTTGTACCCCGAATACTCCAAAGAGATATCACACAAGCGCATCATGACGACCCGACTGCTGGTCACCTTGGATTTAGCAAGACATACTTCCGCATCCGTGCTCGCTATTTTTGGAACGGCATGTACCGCACCGTTAACAAATACATCCGAACATGTCGCCTTTGCCAAACAAAGAAAAGCCGTACGACCAGGACACACGGTCCTCTTCAATCTATTACTTCACCGGACACTCCCTTTAAAAAAATTGGTATCGACTTTTTGGGTCCTTTTCCGCTCTCCGCCAACAACAACCGATGGGTTATTGTGGCCGTCAACTACGTGACGCGGTACGCTGAGACAACATCCGTACCAAAAGCCACTGCCCAAGAAGTCGCGCATTTCTTTCTCCATAACATCCTACTGCGTCATGGAGCACCACAAGTCATCATCAGTAACCGAGGTACGCCATTCATCGCTCAGCTTCTTGAGGAGATTTTACGACTCTTCAACACAGTTCACAAGTGAACGAGCGCGTGCCACCCACAGACTAACGGACTGACCGAACGCCTTAACAAGACATTATCACAAATGATATCTATGTATGTCGACGACCATCATACCAATTGGGACACCGTCATCCCTTATGTGACTTACGCATACAATACAGCACACCAAGCAACCACCGGCTTCTCCCCTTACTACGTTTTATACGCCCGCGAACCTCTCAAAACTATGGACACGGTCTTACCCTTCATCAATCACCACCCGGTGAGTGGCTTTGCCGCCGACATCATCAGCCGAGCCCAAGAGGCTCGTCAACTTGCTCGCCTTCACACCTTCAAGTCACAGCAGCAACAGGTACTTGCCACGCCGGGGCTATCTCAAAAACTTCTCTCTAAGTACATCGGACCCTATCGTGTTGTTCGTCGCCTCTCCCCCCGAATTATGAAGTCTCACCGCTGTCGCCTCCACAGGATCATCGCTCGAAGACCACAGACATTGTTGACGTCGCCAGGATGAAGCCCTTCTGCATTCCGGACAACCCCCATTGATCTGACCCATGTCAGCTC
The DNA here is from genome assembly GCA_037355805.1 of Ixodes ricinus. Taxonomy (NCBI): domain Eukaryota; kingdom Metazoa; phylum Arthropoda; class Arachnida; order Ixodida; family Ixodidae; genus Ixodes; species Ixodes ricinus. Next base: position 16,673 of record JAZHYW010026319.1, on the reverse strand, counting down.
TTTACCCGACCGGCGGGCAGTGTTAGGAAGATACAGACGAGGAACGGTTGGGTACCGGGGAACGTGAGTGCAGCTCGAGAGGCTGCGCTGTGTGCTTACGAACGGTTCGCGATATCTCTCGCTCCCTCGCTGTCTATAAAATCATCCCCATTTCTCACCCTTGCAATATATATATATAATATATATATATATATATATATATATATATATATATATATATATATATATATATATATATATATATATATATATATATATATATATATATATATATATATATATATATGTGTGTGTATTGTGAGGGAGACAGAGGCTTGACAACCGGTTTCAATCAGGTCTATATTCTAACTGACCCGCGCTGCCCCGAGCGGGCAGCGCGAGCTATCGGCGATGGTGGTGATGATGACGATCATAAGGGTGATGGCTGCACGGGACGATGGATGGGTCACATTACCCCCCCCCTCGGGGGGGGGAGGGGTTGGGAAGTTTAGTGGTAAAGGGAAGCGATGGGAAGCGGTGGGTGGTAGGGTTTCAAGCGGTTCCCATGTAGAACCTCTGAAGTACGACGGCGGCCATCGCAGGAGGAGGACACGGGTTTGACGAGGTACGACACGGGGGATGTTTGCGCGATGACTCGGTAGGGGCCAATGTACTTGTGAAGAAACTTGTCTATTCGGGCGGGCTGTCGGGCGGGGGCCCAAACCCACACGAGGGCACCGGGTGCGTAGGAGGTATGCGTATGATGCTTGTCGTAGCGATCCTTGGCTATATGTTGTTGTCGCGATGTGCGTAGCTGTGCGAGCTGGCGGCACTCTTCGGCACGGGAGATGAAATTGGTGAGGAGGTCATTTTGGTCGGTTGACGGAGCAACAGGAAAGATGGTGTCCATTGACTTTGTTGAACCAGTAAAGGACGTATAAACATCGAAGCACGATGTGAAAGGAGTAATTAAATGAATTAATTGCTTTTTATGAGTGTCTGCAAGGTTCGGATCGATGGCGTTCAATAATATTTCGTTGGAGATAATGGGAAGCGCTGGAGGATCAAGATTACATGTGGATTCGAGTGACGCAACTTCCAAAGAGGCATCAGGTTCGATATTTGCGACGATTGTACCTTTTACGAAAACCAGTGGCTGATGTGTTACGTTACAGACAGGCAGCACTGTGCTCCCAGGGGTAAGTGTAGAAATAGAATGCAGTGCAATTGACGAGCTATCATGCAGAGCTCGGACTTGAAGGCGGGAATTCCGGGCCTCATCTAGCCGCTGACAGTGCATAGTGATGTCCTTCACTGTCGTCGGGTTTTGCACGAGAAGGACATTAAATGCCTCTTCAGAGATGCCTTTCATAACATGGCGGACTCGGTCGGCCTCGGACATGTCTTTGTCATATCCGCGGCAAAGTGAAAGAACGTCTTCAATATAAGAAGTGTACGTCTCGCCAGATGTCTGGATCCTGGCTGCCAATTTACGCTCAGCTATAGCTTTACGATTGGTGGGTTTTCCGAAAATTTCCGCCAGCTGAGTTTTGAATTGGAGCCACGTCGCGATTTCATCTTCGTATTTCGTGAACCATATTTTTGCCACATCAGAGAGATAAAAAATATCGTTGCGCAGCTTTGCTTGGTCGTCCCACTTGTTGTAAAGGCTCACCCGCTCATAGACGTCCAGCCAGTCCTCTACATCGTCCTCACGGAGTCCCGCGAAGGTTTTGGGATGTCGCAGCTGGCTGGGGGCAGGACTGATGGCAGCTGCAGGGGCACTGGAGGAGGATTGGCCAGTGCTGGTCATCGTTGCTGGTCGCCTTCTGGGACGAAGCTCCAGAGTGATAGGAACGCCGGTACTGGGATGTGGCTCCCCCGCACCTGCACCAATAATGTGAGGGAGACAGAGGCTTGACAACCGGTTTCAATCAGGTCTATATTCGAACTGACCCGCGCTGCCCCGAGCGGGCAGAGCGAGCTATCGGCGATGGTGGTGATCATGACGATCATGAGGGTGATGGCTGCACGGGACGATGGATGGGTCACAATATATATATATCTGGGTGGTTTCATTCGAAATGAAACACGCTTGTAGAAGTGTGGGTCTTTCTTTTTTTCCGAAAAAAAAAATAAATGTAATTTTTGTCATTTCTAAAAAAAAAAACCGCTTTTCAAAAAAAAATTTTGAAATATTTCGCTTTACCAAAAAAGTATTGAGTGGAGCAGGGTGAAAATCTGTTTTTTACTCCATGATTTTTCTACCCAGTTTTTTTCGCTGGTATAAATACGGAAAGCATACAAAACTCACAGTTATTTTTTGTGATCTTGTATGTTTTTTCAATTATTTTTAGTTCAAAGGAAAAAAAAACTTTTGTATTTTTGTTTATTGAGGTAAAAAATGACAAACATTGTCTCTTTGACAATCCGGTGAAATCTTCAAAGCCTTGTAACTCATGAGTTATTACATTTTTCGCTTACCAAGATACAATGCGGGGTAGCCCTATAGATGGGCTATCGATGGGCATAATTTTTGTTTATTTTATTTTCACTGAATTTTTTTATATAAATTTGAAATATCGTCGGAAATGAAATTAACCGATAATTTGAACCCACTTTATCGAAAAAGGCGATTTTTTATTTTGTTCAATTTTTTCATTATTCCAGCCGATCATATCAACTTTCAATTGGATTGATGCGATTTACCCTTTTTTGTTGTATCTTCTCTAGAAGTGATCGAAATCGCTCCCACGTTCTCAGAACGACCAAACGCAGTTCCCGCAGGTCGGCTTCGCTGCAAAGATTATACTGCCTATATCTGTTTGTGTTATACACAGGTTGTAAGGCTTGAAGCACCTCACCACAGTACACAATTTTCGTTCGCAGGACGGCTCCTTGATGCGGACGTCAAAGGACTTCGTTAAAAAAGCAATTAAAGGAATGACAAGAAGCCTTCAGCTTTTCGACTTACCGGAGAAAGAAACCGATATATTCAGGAAGCACAAAAAAGAAGAATGCGCCTCGGTAGGTGCTCGCAAAGGATTACGGTCCTCACATGTGTGGTGCACAGTTCGCGAGCCTGGCCAGGAACCTAAGGAGGTGACATTAGCATGAGATATACAGTCTCCGGCAATATGAAGGACACATTCGCCGAAGCTGTTTATGCAGCGGTGCCAAGTCCGCCTTGGCCCGATGCGCTTTATTTATAAGGAGAAAATAGAACAAACTTTTATTTATTTCCAAACTCAAGCAATGTGTGCATAGCCAAAGCAAATATGACGTACCCATCTAAAATATAATCCTCAAATCGCTTTTCCATATTCCCGAAGGCTGTACAAGCTTTGCATTAAGCTCGGTGCGACAAAGTGGAGAAACTAAAAGTCTACAGAGACATTAAATGACTGCTTTCGCTGCCTTCTGTGCATGTGAGAATCGTCGCTTCTTGGCATCAGAGATATTGATCAGTCTTGAACAAAACCCAACACTTTTATATTTAACCACACACACTCGTTCAAACAGAAGGGCCACCGTCTCGGGTTCACCGCTCCCTCGCTTTGGCTCCAGTTTTCGTTCTGTCCGTCTCGACTTACCACGCTGTTGATCTTCTCGCCTGCATCCGACTGCTGCGGTACAAAGTTCAGCTTGCCCCGCGCTCGATTGTCTCCGCAGAGGCAGGCCGACGCCGTTGTCAAAAAGTTCCAATATTGCGTTGCTCGTGAACTTGACTATTTAAAGCACAACAACGTATTGTTTTACAAGTCCATCCTAAATATATTAGTGTTATAACAGCTACAGGCCTTGCTACCGGGCCGGATCGTTTTAGTTGAGCAAGTTGGTACATACTGTAATGAGGTCAGCTGAACACAGAAAACATAACTTTTACTTTTTCCTCATCCCAGCCTAGGTTTTTCTTCTTCGTCCTACGGCACATTAAACACGTGTAAAAACAACCATTTGGCCGACCACTCAACGGGGTGTGGCAAACCGCAAAAATTGGCGTTCTTTTTCGTGAACTGTAATTGACGAGGTGCTCACGCAATCTTCTCCGTTTTCTTCAATGGCCAAGGCCTCCAGTATTTCACGCGTGAAGGAGTTCTTGTTTTTATGGAGGACGGTTATGCTGGTGAGCTCCGCGTCACATCCACAGGTCCGGCAATGCGCTGACAAGTGTCCCGCTGATGTAGTTTGCACCGACGCTGCGTGCTCCCGTGCTCTATCGTTTATACATCGGCCAGTTTGGCCGATGTAGCTCTTCCCGCAGGAGAGGGGAATATGATAGACGACCCCGGTTTCGCATTGGGCATAGCGTGTTCTATGGGCTGTGTCACATATCGGCTGTTGACCACGTCCTTTGTTCACCCTGCGGCACATGGCGTACGCTTTGTTCGGTGCCGAACAAACAACCTGAATGTCTTGCCTGCCTGCGATCTTTTTTAGTCTGTGGGTCACTCCATGGATGTAGGGCACAACCGCGATTTTGCATCGCGTTGGTGGTTTCGCCGCCAACGCGATGCTTGGCCATTGAAGAAAAAGGAGAAGATTGCGTGAGCACCTCGTCAATTACAGTTCACGAAAAAGAACGCCAATTTTTGCGGTTTGCCACACCCCGTTGAGTGGTCGGCCAAATGGTTGTTTTTACACGTGTTTAATGTGTCGTAGGACGAAGAAGAAAAAACCTAGGCTGGGATGAGGAAAAAGTAAAAGTTAGTTGCTAGTCAGTGGTGTGAATGTCATGTCCTTCCCTTCGTGTTCTTGTTTTCTGTGTTCAGCTGACCTCATTACGGATCGTTAAGGTAGGCTCGCGCGGGTTTTCAGGACTTTCGATAATCGCCTCAAATAACATACCATTTGATTTGATTTCGCACCAAGCACTGACAGTAGTCGGAAGTTTTGCAATAAGTCTCGTGGTCTGTGCTGGTGGGTTAGTGAGCTTTGTTGAGTGCGCTTCTCACTGCATACTGGTGTACTGCAGTGAAGCGACAATTGCGAACTAGGCTTTGCGATGTTGCGTGTCTTGCTTCGCCCCAGCGCACCCACGTGCTAAAGGGAAAGGTACTCCTCCAAAACGAGACGTGGTGCACGGAAGTATATATGGGCTCTTTTGTAGGTTTATTTTATTATGATTTGTTTTCTGACTGAATTAAGAATTCATAACTTGAAGGACATAAACTTGGGTATTCAAAATGATTCTATTTTAACATTTGTTCAGTGGGATTTCGTACCTAAAATAATCATTCACTGCAGTTTGCGCTGTCCTTCATCAGTCTTCGTCTTGTTACAGTGTCTGGTGCTTCCACACACAACTAAACAGCAAGTGTTTGTTCACCTCCTAATTTTTGCCGCTCTCCTCCTTACATTTTTAGTGCACGGTTATGCTCCAAATGCTCTTTTTGCTTCTCCAAAATGAACTTTTGGCTGCTCCAAAAGCTGGTCCAATATGACTACCACCAATCACATCATTGAGCTTCCGTGCTTGTGTTTTGGTTTCAAGCAGTTGAGTTTTTGGCTCTATTGAAAATATATGTGGTTCTGTGGCAAAATATTTATTGAGCAGTCTCCTGACACCATATTGAATCGTCTGGCAAAAAACTAAAGATAAACATTTTTGGCGGGTGTTAGTGTTCCTTTAACAAAAAAAAATGAGGGTGCAAGCTGGCTTAGGTTAAACAAGGTGAATTTACCCTATTTTAGGAATGTTTGAAGCATGCCGCAAACACAGAAGTCTCAAACACAGCTGAGTTTTAATGGACTGAAAAATGAATAGGCAACCCAAAAGAGGGAGACACAAAGACGCTCTTTACAAAAAATTGTTGTTCCGCTTACAACCACTCTGCAAAGGGAATTAATTCCCAGACCTTACAGCCTTCTACTATACACAACCCCTAAGATCCTCAAAGGCTGCACACAAAAAGAAGCAACCTACAAACCTCTGAGTAAATGTGGTTAAAGAAACAATAGCTTGAGCTTTGAACCTAGGAAATACAAAATCATCACACATAACGTGAAGTTTCCAAAAAACAGATGGACATTGAACTTCTTTCTAATGAAAAAAATATAGGTCGAAAAGCCTGTTCCACTCGGTGTCAAAACACAGAAAAGGCTTAGTCAAGAGAGGTCATGAAAGCACGCACACGATGCACATCGTCAATGTTTTTCTTGCAACCCTGCAGTTTTTGAGCGGGATGGCTTTCGATCTCCGGCCTGGTTTCATTGGAGCCAACCTGCCTGGAACGAGGGATCCTATCAACCTGGATGGCATCTCTCCTTTCATTGACTTTTCCAGTGACGAAAACGGAGACAAGCACCAGGCAACCGAGGCAATCACCTTTTCCGTCATCAACCAGCTTCATCTCGGTCGTTCCGAAACAACCACATCGACGCCCGCATCATCGCATTGGCCCAGAAGGCTGGCCTCGTCACCCGTGGATCTTCAGAGGGCATGGAAGCACGCACACGATGCACATTGTAAATTTTTTTTCGAACCCTGCAGGTCAGTAGTAATGACGGTTTTCATTCTTTTAAGTCTAATACAGTGATAGAAGTGCTGCGCCATTTGCGCGAAATTGCGCCATGAACGAAAATCTACATCTTTTAGAAAAATTCCACTTTTGCTAAGAATTGCACCACACTTGCGCCGACATCGGCTTAAGGCGAAGAAATAAATGGTTTAATAATGGTCGACCCTAATATTCATAAAAGTAGGAGAGAAAAATTGTAGAATTATGAATTTCACAGCATCTCTGCTTACAGTATAGTTTGTTTCGTCTTCGGTCGGAGCACAGTTGAAGGCTCGAACACCTACGTACACAAACACTTATGCTACAAGCGCAAGTCACGGGACATTCGCTGCCCTTGGTGGGTTTAGCCGACTAAGAACACCTACAAGGAGATGACAAATGCCATGATGTCTGACTTTGATGCTGCGAATCAACCGGTCAGAGCGGCTGGTTGATCACTGACATTATCTAAATTTCCAGTCGATGTCGGGAACTAAGGGTCCTGAGAAAGCTTTGCAAAATAGTAGGATTTCCGATTGCTGCTGCTGTCATAAAACAGAACCAAGGACTTGTACTCCTGATCAGATCACTTGATTATCATGTCTGCCACATGCCTGTGTTGTTTGACTGAAGAGTACCGTGCCACTTGGGCCGTTCGGGTCAACCTTCGCCGCCTCTCATCAGCGTGTGCGCGTTGAGCTTCAGCTTCACCTCTTTGCACTAAAGTGCTAGGAGCAGCGACTGTCCTGGGGGAGCGCCTGGCTTAGTGCGATAGTCATGCAAATTATGCTCAGGATTAGTACAGGTCGAACCTCTTTTTTCTAATTGTAAAATAATCTCTAATTAAAAAAAAACAGAGAAAGAGATGGAAGAAAACACGAGTCTGTATATATTTGAATAAGTATGGTAGTCACGGTAGTTCCCTTGCAGCAGTCGTCGATTAAAAGAGCAGCAAACTTTGATATAACTCTGGTTCCTACGCCGCTAAAAAGCAGTGTCACCATTAAAGCACAAGTGTAGGCTTTTATAATATTTTGGGTGGTGGCTTTTGCAGTTTATGATATTGGAGACTTGAGTCTGGTAAGTTAATTAAACTGATGGGAAACATTTTTATTGGTGGACGTGTTACTGGATATTCTGGTACTTGCTGGCATTTTACAGAAATCATATTTACAGGCTAGACAGACTACGGAGTGTAAAATGGAGATGTGAGAGAGGATTTATCGCGACGAAGTGTCGCACTATGATTCACTTTTTAACCATATTTTAATACCCATCGTAAATGAAACCTACTCTGACTAGAGCCTTATTTAAGAAGTCGGTGTTCCTTTTATGCTCTATCTATTCTTATCACAAACGGTAATAAGTAATATGCTCGAATATCAAAAGGAAACCTTAATCATTACCATAAAGAAACTCATTTAGAGATGCAATCACTTTTTCATTCTCAAGTGCCATGTGCTCACAGATGTTGGCATCTGCTCCAAAAGCATCAATGGCTGCTTCAAACCAACATTTCGACTGCTAAATAACCTGCTACAAAAAAGTGAAATGGCACTTTCATCACTGCTAAAGACGTCTGTATAATAGTGCTTCTATGCCGAGAAGCTTTGGTGAATTCGTTCAGTGTGTTGTTGCTGCTGCTGCTTGGATGCGAGGTCGAGACTAACCCCGGACCAACTAATATTGAACAATCTAAGCAGCTTGATGAAATGATGTGGGCGTTGCAGGATACAAATGCGCAAACTCAGAGGGTTGTGGAAGGGCAAAGTAATGTGCTGAGCTTGATTAACGAACTAAACAAAACAAAACAGCTACAAGTCACGTTAACAATTATTGGTCGAAGGGTTTCTGCGATTGAATTGAAGTCGTCTTCAATCGATGAATTACACCGCGAGTTGGCTGGTGCCAGCCAATCTGTTCAGCGCATTCAAAAAGAAAATCATGCTTTGCGCAGCAGATTAGATGAGATTGAAGACCAATCACGCAGAGATAATCTTGTATTTTATGGTGCGTACGATTGCCTTGGTGAAACGTGGGCCCTGGCGGAAGAAAAGGTGGTTCGTTTACTTTCAGATTTAGCTTATTGTATTATTTTGCGTGAACAAATCATGCATGCTCATCGCTTGGGGCCTTTTATAATAGGAAAGCGTCGTCCTACTTCAGTGAAGTTTCAGTCTTTTAAAACTAGAGAAAGTGACCTGCAGGCCAAGTCAAAATTAAAAACCAGCCCTTTTTCTGTTTCAAACGATTTTAGCTTATCGACTCATTTAGCTCGGCGCAAACTACTGGAGTATGGAAAGAGCCAGGAAAACCAGTTTAAGCTAAGTGATAAGGAACTTTTTGTTAATAACAAGTGTTATGCGTACAATGAAATCGAAGACTGTAGTTACGAAGTAGCCATGCCTCGTCGCGAAGTTTCTTCTGCGACACCCCTATCTGATTTGCAAACAGTGTCTACTTCTATGTCAACTTAACAAACAGCACGAGGCAGAAAAGTGGTTTGGCCTTTTTCAAGTGTTTCCGTTTTATTTAATAACATTCCCAGTCTAATTCCTAAACGAGATGAATTGTGCTGAGTTGCTGATTCATGCGATGCTGACGTCATCGCTCTCACGGAGACGTGGCTTTCTAGCAAAGTGTCTGATAGCGAGCTGTTTCATTCTAAAAAAAACGATTCAATACATTCCGCTGCTGCGATAGACAAGGCAGAAGTAGCGGTGGTGTTTTATTGGCGGTTGCTGACTCGTTAGTTTCTTGCCCTGCCATTATAGCCTGTGAACTAGATATTGTTTGGGTTTGCATTTGTTTTAAACATAAACAAACGATAATTGGTGTATGTAATCCGACCCCCCACTAGCAGTTGTTCATTTGTGAATTTGTTACATAATTGCATTAACCAAATTACCATTAAGTATCCAGGAGTGCCAATTATATTAATAGGTGATTTCAGTTACCCCGACATTATCTGGTGTAATGTATGTCCTGTTTCAACCCCTTGTCATCTGAAGCTAATGAGTTTATAGAACTCTGTTCTTATTTCAACTTTTCTCAACTTGTCTCAGAGCCCACTAGGGTTACAGTCCTCTCATCAAATATACTCGATCTCATTTTAACAAGGCATCCGAGCATCATATCATCACTAACGTACCTGCCATGTCTCAGTGACCACTCAGTTCTTCACTTTTCCTTAAAGGGGCCCTGCAATCGTATTTAAGCGTCTACCTTTTTTGCGGTTTCCACGTCTCTTGGGGTTCGGGCAAGCCAGCGGGCACGGAGAGAGTAGCTAAATATCAGTGCGTCATGTTTTAATCGGACGACGCAGAAACCTGTTCCACCGAAGAGGGCGACCCGCGGTACCGAAAGCGCGCGATATGTGACGTCTTTGGTCCTGGCCTTACTACTGGTCAGAGCCGCTAAAAGTTTCTTTGTAGTCGAAATACAAAATATTAGTGGCGCGAACCGTTTCAAATATTTATAAAAGTAGTTTTTGTTCAGTATTTTAGATCAGAAAAGAAAGGAATGCAGTTTAGAAAGTACGGAAACAAGAAATGACTCGTTGACATACCCGCCACCAAGCGGTGGAAAAGGCGGCGCTTACTAGAAAGGACTAGTGGGATAAGGCGCCGACACGGAGAGGTCCCGGATGTACGCGGCGGCACTGCGGTCATATCGACAGGAGAATCCGACCGGCTCCGAGCGTTCCGAAGGCCTTCGGCGAGAAGCTTTGTCTTGCGGTTTGGCCATTTCGCGGTATGGCAGCGCGAAGTGGCTCCCATTCTGAACTGATCTTTACCCCATGTTTGCTGTCGTTTGTGGCCGATGAAGTGTCATGCCGAATTAGTGTTTAATCGCGCAGCAAATGCAATGAGAGCCGCTCTGGCTGCCCGCCGCATACAGCCTATATAGAACAGGCTTTAGTGGCGCCCTCTCGCGCCGTCGACACCGAGTGCGGCAGCCGTGAACGCTCGATAAGCTCACTACCCCTCCTCTAGTTCACGGCCACTCAAGCAACCAATTACGTCACGAGAGAGGTTATTTTTTGCTTGTTTTTGTAATTTTATTTTGCCTATAACTTTTAAAATAAAGCGAATTTCAAGAAAACAAAAGTTTCACTAAGTTACTATGTTCAGGGCGCTCTGGTTCGGTGAAAATGAAAAACCAGTAAAAAAGACCTTGCAGGGCCCTTTTAAATATCCCATTCGTAGTGCCTAAAATTTACATAAAATTCATCCGTGACTACAGCAGAGCTGACTATACGTCAGTAAACTTGTACATGTATGATTTTTTTAATGATTACTTACCTGAGTTTTCAGAGTGCTCCGTTGAGTCTAATTAGGTGCTGTTTACCGTACTTACTCAAATGTAACGCAAGTTTTTTTTTTCAAAATTTCCCTCGCCTAATTTGGGGGTTCGCGTTATAATCAAAATGCCTCAAAATTTGCCTTGGCGGCGTCGTGGCACAGGTTCTTTAAAATGGCTACGTTCAATCGTGTGCTGGCAACATGTACACGCTGGCGACATCCAATCCAATCGCATCCTATTCTTGCTTGCGACGTGTTTGCGACTCATTGCGCCCACGTGCCCGTGTGTCGCAGGCTGCTTGCTATTTTGTGCTTCCGCGACTTTGGACTCGAGCAAATGGCAATGCGACGAGGTCAGTACGATGTCCAGTTGAAAAGAAGTGAAATTCTGATGGCTGAGGAAATCGGAAACTCTGCCGCGGCTCGACGGCTAGATGTGACAGAATAGACTATCCGTGGGGAACACTTGATCACTCATGGCGAAAGCGACGAGTGAGCAAAACTCATTTTATTTTTAGAAACTGGCAGGTGTTGGCCGCTATGTGCAACTAATAAAGGTACTCTTTTCCCTCACTTTACTCGCGTTACTATCGTGTTCTTTTCTTTTTGGCGCCGTAAAAAGTTACCCCTCGTGGTACAATCGTGGTCGCTTTACATTGGAGATAATACGGTAAAAAGGTTGTTTTATTATTAATTTAAAAGTACATACCATCAAAGCAGATCCGTTGCAACACAAACTCTCCTTGGTTTAACGCTAATCTCTGGCGTCTGCGAAATAGAAAAAAAGACTGTTTCACGCTGCCGAACGATCATCCACTGATGCACGGTGGGCAGCGTACAGAACTGCAGACTGCACATCAGCTCTTACGGAAGCGAAGTCACATTCTTATAATCATACACTATGTATCATGTTAGCAAAAGGTCCTAAACAATTTCGGAATGTCGTTAATCCCAAGTGTCAGTCTAACATTGTTCCTCAGTCATCTAATGGTATAGATATACCTGTAACTGAAAGTGCAAGTGTATTAAATATTGTTTTTAGTATGTCCTTTACAACCTCTGATGTTAACCAAGTACTGGTATTTTCGTGCTCTGATTTTTTGCCTATGAACCCAGTGGCAGTTGACGCGATTGGTGTTGCGGGCATTATTAATAATATGACGCTTTCATCCTGCGCTGGAATAGATGGGATTAACAGCAAGTTCCTAAAAACTTGTAATATGTATTGTTCGATAATTCTTTCAAAACTTTATATGCAGTCTCTTATCCATGGCGTAGTCCCAAATGACTGGGTGGTTGGAAAGGTGGTTCCTTTACACAGATCTGTCGAAAAACAAAACCCATCCAATTATCGACCAATTTCCTTAACCCATTCGCTACCGCGCGCATCACGCGCTGCCAGGACGTCCGTATTGTATGTTTTTCCCCTAAAACGGCCACGCTAGGCGTGACTGTTTTGCTTGTAGAATAAGCTTTTACTAGTAAAACTCTGTGCAGAAAACAAGTGAACATGTTTATTTACATGCTTAGATGGTTCGCTCAAGTCTTTAAATCAATAGACTCTCACAGATTCTTTCTTGTATGAAAAATCTTGGAGCACTCCATCTTCGGTCGCTTAGGCGTCGCACAACCAGTGCGCTCTTGTCGTGATTCGGACTCAGAACTGCTGTTGGAATCGTTCCCGTCATCGACGGAAGGCTCCGAAAATTCACTATCCTCACCAGACATGCCGTCATCATAGCTGTGGAAGAGGATATCTATGATGTCATCGTCAGAAAGGCCACACCGTACACCCAGTGATGTGATTGCTGCACCAATTGTGCCAAACCATGCCAAGGGGCTAACCCTGCTACATCCTGCTACATTTTGCCAAAATATGGCTAATCTGAACCAAACCTGTGCCAAAACACCAATTTCGGTCGCCTTTCAAACCCGGAACTAAACTGAGTACCGTAATTGAGCATGCGTGGGTTACGTGCGCAAGCGGCCGCCCGACACAAAGTACCCTGCATCAATTGTCCATCCGGTCTTGCATGGTTTTCCCGCTGTCTCGCGTTCTCGTCGTGTCGTGGGTCTCGTCTCGCGTCTTTTTTTTAAACATTTTCAACGATAGACACGGGTGTGTGCGGACGCTCTGACGCTAGCATGCCGGGTACCAGCCATGCCGTCATGCTGTGAAACGAAACCATGTTTTTGCGCGGGCAGGAGTTACTTTGTGAGCTGAAGCACTCGCCCCTGAAAGCAACGGCCGTGGGAAAACTATATTTGGTCCTTGCCTTTCAGTCAATGTGGTCGCGCGACGTCGGGTCTTGCCGTCCCCACATCGCTGCAGCTATGGCGAATTCTAAAATAAAACTAAGTACCGCCGCATGTTCATCCACATTCCTTTCCTTGTTTGTCTCGAGTTCAGTCGTTGCGCAAAGCGCTCCAAGAACTTTTTGACCCTGGCTCGCAATGTCTTGCATCGATGCGCTCAGGTTCTTTTTTTGTGTGTTTAGCTTGTACCTTGTTTGGCGGCCTGGCAAGTACGCTCGCTGGACTGCTTTTTCTCGTATGCTCGACAGTTACATTTCGCATACAATTTTGGGAATCAGTTGGCGACGTAGCGGAGTGGCATGGTTTCGGTTTAGATCGAGCAGCCATTGTCTCCGCTCGCACGACGAAGCACGCGTAACTGCAAGCCTGCCGAAGTTGCCCGCACGTGCATGCGAACATGATTGCACGACAGAGGCACTAGCCGAGACCCTTGCACTCCATGTTTTACGTTTGCTTCCTTTTGACGAAAATCTGGCGCGTCGCGAACAAGTAATACGGCGGCAAGCGGTTTTTCGGAATTGCTCGGCAGTGCCTACAGCACTGTACACGTTGTGGGATATCTCAGCAGTAAAAACACAAGCAGCAAGTTCCGTCACAGCTCGTCACATCAGAACACAACACAACACAAAGTGTCCTTTGTTTGTACAGCACTTAAAACAAATACTTTTATTTTTCTAAGAATATATCTGCTGCAAAAGCTACTTTTGCTGCTCCGAAACACTGTCTTGGCTGCTCCAAAAAGCCACATTTGCTGCTCCAAAACACTGTCTTGGCTGCTCCAAAAGATGCTTCAAAACGGCTTAGGCCAATCGCATCACTGTACACTGGCATCTTCTCCAAGCAGGCAGCGATCGAGCGGAAAAGACGACACACAAAATAACAAGCTCAAACAAACACGGCAAACAGACCGACCCTCGCCATCTGTTGGCAATGTATCTAACTGCACTACCCCAAGTCTACATAGCGTGCCATCTATGAATGGCCCTTTAAAACAGAAATTCATGCAGACCGGCGAATCGACGATTTTGGCAATATGGCCTCTGATGGCACGCCCGGCGATTCGCCAGCTTTGGTAGCGAAAATGGGTTAACAAGTGTGCCGTGTAAAATATTGGAACACGTCATTTACTCGCAGTTGGTGAATTGCCTTGAAACTAATGACTTCTTCACGAGTTCACAACATGGCTTTAGAAAACATTTTTCATGTGAGATTCAACTACTATCCTTCACGCATGATCTCCATCATTCTCTTAATAATCAAAATGAAACTAAATTTTTTTTAAAGCCTTTGACAAGGTTTTCCACAAACTCCTTCTTCATAAACTGCAATCACTTAGGGGGACACTACCCAGAAAAAAAAAATTCTGCAAAAAACACTGATTTTGAAAAATTACAGATTTACATCCACCAACATCTAGATAGTATTCCCAGAAATTTTCACTACTTTACACTGCATAGTTAAATTTTTATAAATTATTTTCTGTCCACTGAAGCTAAAGAAAAGGTAGGGTTTGGAGCACTTTGAACGCATTTTTCTCCGTTCCACTTTTTGGTATAAATTCCATTTTAGTCAATCTATCGTTTGATAATGGCAATACAAGGAAGGCTCGTTCTTCACTTTTCCTGACTGAAATTTAATAAGGAATGCGGCCATGGAATGTTTTTGTCACTTTACGGATGTCTTTTATAAAAAATGTTGACATTTTGTCGAAGACACAGAAGACCAAAAAGTTGACCAATTTTTCAGAAGAGAAAATTGATAGAAATAAATGACTTTTTACAAAAAACTTTCTATAGCCGCACCTCCTAGGCATTCTGCTAGTTATCTAGCGAATAAAAATTTTGAATATTGTGATAGTTTTCCGACGATAGATTAACTAAACAATGTAGGCGTGTTGCTGATAGAAGCTGCCCTAATTTCCTTTCCACTTCACTGACAGACCTGAAATTTTGTTATGCACCCTCTAGCATGACCACCAGCCTACCCTGTAAATTTAATTAATTTTAATCCAAGGGTTCAAAAGTTGACCCTCCCAGGGGGTGTCTCGATCCCATAACATTAACTTTTGTATATCAAATTGGATTCATGCTTTTTTAACTAACCGACTACAATTCATTACTGCTAATAATACGAATTCGTGTACTGTTCCAGTCACCTCGGGTGTCTCACAGGGATCAGTACTTGGCCCGTTACTCTTTCTTATTTACATTAATGACTTGGTGCAGAACTTGTCTTCTTCTATTTGCCTCTTTGCTGATGATTGCGAAATATAACAAAAAATAACCGACATATCTCGACACTATTTTTCTACAATCTGACCTTCATCGCGTATCACTGTGGTGTAACAGGTGGCTAATGGATCTAAACACTGACAAATGCAAATCGATGAGAGTGTCGCATGCCCAACTGGTGTGTCATACTTATCATATTTACAGTACTGCCCTCTCTTCAGTGTCCGTTTAGAAATATCTTGGTGTTCATATAACTTGTAACCTTTCTTGGAAGATTCATATTGAATACATAATTAATAGTACTAACCGTATGTTAGCATACTTAAAGGGAAGATCGGGCAGTTCTGTATTTGAGCAAAAAACACTTGAATTGCGCTCATTTCGCCTTTAGAATAACAGATATCATCACAATTATGTTTCAATGCGACGCACCGGAGAGCCAGTAAGAGTAATTTAAAAATGGGGCTGAAGCCCCGCCTCCGTAGCCTATGGGCAGGCAAAAGATCCGTCGATGATGTCACATAGCAGCGACTGTCTTTCGCGTTTTCTAGTGTTTAACAATACTTGCGCAGCAAATGACTTGGGCATTTGGGTTTAACCATGTACAAAACCATGTACAAAACCATGTATCAACCCGCTAACCATGTACAAAACCCTAATCCATCCAAAATTAGGAATATGCTGCCACATGTGGGACCCCACTCACTCACCACTAATTGCTCTTATTGAATTTATTCAAAACCGCTCAGCTCGTTTTATTATTGACAGACTATAATAGCGCTGCCAGCGTTACTACCATGAAAAGACACTTTAGGTCTGCCGATACTAATACACCTTCTTTATTTCAATATTCTTTTATACAACACATTTCTTTATTTCAATATCCTTTTATGCCACAAACATCTATTGACTGGAACCAACCTTACCGCCTCCATTTCTAACATCACTGATATTGTTTTCTTTAAAAATGCTCTTATAATATGTGCACTTTATCATGTCTTTATGTCTTTTTTCATAAAATATTTCATCAAAATGTTGTTCTGCGTCATAAACTAATTACTCCACCATTTTACATATCAGCTCGCATTGATCGTAGCCATAAGGTTGGTATTCCAAATTTTAAAACTTCTTTATTTCATCATTTCTTATGCCACAAACATCTATAGACTGGAACCACCCTCCGCCTCCATTGCTAACATCACTGATATTGTTTTGTTTAAAAATGCTGTTATTAATATGTGCACTTTATAGTACTATTTTACAGCTGTCTCCCCTCTTCAATGTACTTACCTTGAGGGTATTTGAAATAAGTAAATAAATAAACACATTTTTATGCTTTATTA
>JAZHYW010026317.1:0-14767 GCA_037355805.1 Ixodes ricinus | reverse complement strand
TCATGATTTAAAAATTCCCGTTTTTACTAAACACAACTCTCAACATGAACACAGTTTCTTTTGAGAATGTTTCTAGGAGAAGTTATTTTAGCGAGCAAGAGCAGGTTTGTCACCGGATATCGTCTGCTTTGATTTGGAAACAAAAATGATGCTTCAAACGTAATTTGTTCACACTTTGTCAGTAAAATATATAAAAATAAGCATGGCCTCGAACCAAATTTCTCTGACTGCTTGCCTGACGACCTTGTTCCCACTGGCTGCTCGTGAGGCCCTTGGGGCCCATGGAGGAAGTCATCGGAGGATAAAAAAGTGTTTTTCCCGTAAAACGTCAGGGTCGGAGGTGTTCACATCAAAACACAAAAGTTTCTCACCATTTCTATTAAACTTCGTCCCAGTTTGATCGTCCGAAATATAAACAAATGAGAGAAGTCTCACTTTTTCACGTTATTTCGAAAGGGTTCAATGCAACTGCTGGTGTCAAGCAATGGTCGCCGGTAGTGCCACTCAACTCCAGAAAATCAAGCCTCCATCCGCGATCCAGCCTACTACAATCAACATTAGTGATGGAGGAGCGAAAAAATTACAGACGACAAACTCAAACAAACGTTCTTCACAATTATGTTTTTTTATCAAACAGAATGTGTATTAT
The DNA here is from genome assembly GCA_037355805.1 of Ixodes ricinus. Lineage (NCBI taxonomy): Eukaryota > Metazoa > Arthropoda > Arachnida > Ixodida > Ixodidae > Ixodes > Ixodes ricinus. Next base: position 14,118 of record JAZHYW010026317.1, on the reverse strand, counting down.
GTAACAAAAAAGTTACATTGTTTCTAAATGCGAACGGTAGCTGCATCATCGCGCAAATCATTATTCTGGTTATCCTTCTCGTCACAGCCTCTCCTATGAGGTTCCTAGCGTCTTTGCATTCGCCACGCCACCCGGCATCGATGTTACAAGCCTGCATGCAGACGAAGAGCAGGCCGGTGAAGGAGATAGCAAACACACGGCAGCCATTCATGCACTATTTTTTTAAGTTTTACTTGCTCTGAGTTGAGGTTGAACACAGGTAGAAATAAACCATTTTGAGAAACGACGATAGCGTACCTAGTTTTAGGTATGTATGTTTGTAGCTGGAATTTCGCAAGCGTGCCGAATGTGCGCATCCTTACGGACTCACACTCTTTTTATTTATTTAATTACCTCTTAAGGCCATAATGGGGCATTACATAAAGATGGGGTTGTAAAAACAATATTTCAATATTTATAAAACATATATCAACGGGAAAAATTCAACTACTCCGGAAGTGATTATCAAAAGATAAATTAACAAGAAATAGTTGGAAGACTCATCGCACACTCATTGAAACTTTCACAAAAAAATCGCAACTTCTACTGGAAAACAGGCGCTACTCTATTGAAAAAACCAGCGAGAGAATCTTCCTGGTCAAGCTAGCTAACTAAGCTCGTCAAACTGGTAAATGTGGTAGTCAAACTGTTTTCATTGGCAATCAAGCTGCTTCAAGTTGGCAAGCTAAATTTTGAGCTGGTCAGCCTGGTTTAAGTAAAATCCAGCATGGTCGAAATAAAATCTGGTTTTAGATTCAATCTGGTGTGCTGGAGCCAATCTGGTCCTGACGGGTCAAACAGGTCTGTAGCTGAGAGACAAGCTGGTCATGCTGGGAGACAAGCTGGAGAAGCAGGTCAAACTCTTAATCGTGCCGGTCAGGCTGGTCTTGCTGAGAGCGCGCACGCCAAGGTCGGCTAGAGCTGATCGAACTGGCATTGCCGGAAGCGCACGCACCAGGTCGGCTGCCAGGGCGACGTCACATTCTGTTCTTTGTCCTCTTGTTTTTGGTAGATGACCTTGCACTTCCAGGCGCGCTGCGAGCCGCCTTTTTGTTCAAAAGAGAGGAGATAGAGTGGTAGGAACGGAAAATCTGAGACACGTTTGGCTAGCTTGGGCACATTTTTGGAAGGACGGCTGCTGTGCGCGTTGTTTCAAGACTACTTGAACGGCGGTACAAACGAAGCGAGTTTTGAGGAGACAACGATGCAGTCAGTTCAGCGCGGAAGAAGTCGGACGTCCCGACTGAAGGTCACTTCGTGTCCTCGAACGTGTACGTGCTCGTGAATGACAGTGGTGCCTAGGAGTATCGTCAATGCCATCCAAGCCACACGGATTTCCTCGCCTCTGTGACTACGCAAGAGGCCACCTTGCCTCCATCACTGGCGGGACACAGGTTCGCTTCTCTCATCCGTAGTATTTTTAATGTTCTTGCCTATTTTTGGCGTGTGTCTAGTATTTTTCATGTTGTGAAATAAGCAATCTAGTTTTAATAACATTGTTTGTTTTTTACCGAAAACTAATGTCTGTGCGTCGGTTCCCTATTGGAAAAAAACCAGCATGGAAATCAAACTGGCAAAGCTAGTAACAAAGCTGGTCAAACTGGTCAATGTGGTAGTAAAACTGGTTTAACTGGCAATCAGATGGTTCAAGCTGGGCAAGCTAGAATTTCCGGTGGTCAGTCTGGTTTAAGTAAAAACCAGCATGGTCTAACTAGAATCTGGTTTTAGATTCAATCTGGTGTAGCTGGGAGCCAGTCTGGTCCTAACTGGTCAAACTGGTTTTCCATGGAGCCAATGTGGTCAAGCTGGGAAACAAGCTGGTCATGCTGGGAGACAAGCTGGTGAAGCTGGTTGAACTCATAATCGTGGTGGTCAAGCTGGTCTTGCTGGGAGCGCGCACGCCAAGGTTGGCTAGTGATGTTCGAACTGTCATTACTGGAAGCGCGCGCGCCAAGGCCGGCTTAGGCTGCAACGAGGCCACGTCGTGCTGTTTCACGTCCTGTTGTTTCTTTTTCCACGTCCCGTTCTTTCTCCTCTCGTTTTTTTGTCAGACGACCGGGAGCATGCGTATGCGCTGCAAGCTACCTTTGCGTGCGAGAAAAGAGAGAGAGAGAGAGAGAGAGCGTAGGAACGAAGAATTTGAGACGCGTTTGGCTAGCCTGGGCAGATTTTCGAAGGACGGCTGAGTGCGCGTTGTTTGGAGACTACTTGAACGACGGTGCCAGCGGCGGGTTTCGAGGAGACAGCGAGCAACAGTCTGTTCTGTGCGGGAAGAGGTCGGACGTCCCGACTGAGGCGTCACTTCGTGTCTTCGAACGTGCGTGTGCTCGTGAATGACGGTGGTGCCGAGGGAGTATCGCCAATGCGCATCCAAGCCACACGGATTTCCTTGCATCTACCGACTACGCAAGAGGCCGCTTCGCCCCCATCACCGGCGGGACCAAGATTCGCTTGTATGATCCGTGTAGCATTCTCTTTTGCTATTGCCTGTTTTTGGCGTGTGTCTAGTATCTTTCGTGTTGAGAGATAAGCAATCTGGTTTTAATAATAGTGTTTCTGCATCGAGCACCACTGTCTGTGCGTCAGCTAGTATTGTGTCAGCGCCGACGATCTGTAGCATCTGAGCTCATGTGAACCAGCGCCGCAAGTAATAAAATAATGCAATTGGATGCCGAGTTGGCTTTTCTGAAGAGCTTGCCTTTGTTTATCCTGTGTATTAATTTAAACAGGTTAAACTGGTTGGGAAGTCAACCATAATGATCAGTTTAACTAGCATGACCAGGATGCCAAACTGGGCATGCTTATCAATAACCCAGCTTGAAGCTGGGAGCAGACCAACGAGCATGACCAGCATGCCAAACTGGGCATGCTCGGGCAATAACTCCAGCTTGAAGCTGGGACCAGATCAACCAGTATGACCAGTATAACCAGATCAACCATCATGACTCATGTATGACCAGATCGACCAGCATGACCAGCTTGCCAGCTGGGCATGCTCAAGGCAATCACCCATGCTTGAAACTGGGACCAACTTAAGCTAGCTTTTTTTTTCAATTGGGTTAGTACTGTGTCTATGCACCGAGGATGTGCACCATCTGAGCTCACGTCAGGAGGCCTCGAGTAGGGAAATATTAAATTGAATGTCGAGTTGGCTTTAATGAAGAATTTGGCTTGTTTATTTTTGTTAATTTAAACTGTCAAACTTGTGGAGAAGTCCACCAGCATAACCTGCATGACCTGCTGAACCAGCATGCCAAACCTGGGATGCTGGGGCAATAATTCAGCTTGAAGCTGGGACCAGATCAACCAGCACGACCAGCATGCCAAACTGGGCTTACAGGAGCAACAAACGAGTATGAAACTGGGACCAGCTTTAGCTGTTTTTTTATTTCAATAGTGTAAGCAGGCTTACAAGTGTTGATTCGTAGTGGAGAGTCACGCAGCAGACGTGCATGAAATAATCGTGATCAGTCGTCGTTGGAGTTATTTCACTTGTTGTTGTTGGAGCTATTTCATCTTGCCAACTCATTCTTTTCGTTTTGGTCAGAAAAAAAATGGAAAATTTTTAACAGTCTAATTCTGGCAAAAGAAATCCAAAATTTGTGAGGTAAGTCATGACAACGAAAAATGTGAGCGGGTGGTAGGATGTCACCTAGACAAAGCTCTGGTGACCTACTAAAGATTTTATGTGAATGGAACAACCTTTCAAGATATCATCTATACTGCACTCTGAAAAAAGGCCGTTATAGAACATTACTTTTGGGGTGATCGAACTTCATATCATATATGTAAAAACCACTAGGGTCAAAAGGGGGGGATCGGTGGCCGTGTGGTTTAGCGCACACCAGCTCGGAGCGCGTGGAGCGAGAACTCGCGCTGCCCCACCCATGATCCTGGGCTCAATCACCACCTCTGCCCGTTTCGATCTGGTAGAGCATCGTACCGGCGTGCGGTCGTGTTTCACTACTGCGTGGTGCACGTTAAAGTCCCCAGGTTAGTGGTTGTAGCGCACTGGCTAAATATCTCATCTACAGCTAAGACACCAGACGCCCACTGAGGCAGATTAACTTCCGGCTGTATAGAAATACACTCAACAATTCGCTTTTGCTAGGAGTAAAAATGACGACCCCACATGTAGTCAAAACGCTGGTCGACAGAAGTAACTACCTCACTAAATATCATTCGTGCCGGCAAGCGACAGCCCAGCCCCTTCGAGAAAGGCTTAGTAAAGAGCTCGACATTTTGGCGGAGTGAGAAAATAGGGCGCATATCACTATTTGACGCCTTCCACGTGCCATCGGACAATGTAAACCTTCATTTCCAAACTCTGGTACCGTACCCATGTGTATGTTCAGTAAGCACGACAGTGGGTGCGCCCGAATCGCCGCGACTGCCCTCGACGGCGTTTCGCTAGATTCACTGTATTTTTTGCAGCAGGCGTAGAACGCCGCCACAGGAAATCGTCATACACGAGGAATGGGCAGGGTGACTTCAATGAACACAACGTATGCATGTCGTAAGCGACGATGAATCGCTGTGCACGCTTGTGGGCAACCTGGGGATGCAAAGCGTTTGGCCCAGGTTGACCCCTGAGACAACCGTCAGTGGTCATCTGCACAGCGAAGGGGCCAAGGGCAACTTGCCACGCAAGCGGCTCTCCGCCGCTGATATAGGGCCGCCGCAGCGGATGTACGGGGGCTTTTTGGGATCGCGGCGCGGGCTGAAATCGGTAATTAAAGGCGCTTCGTGTTGTTGAACCGGTGTGCTTGTTGTCACTCTCCGAGACGCGTAGCAGCAAGGGAATTCCCACAACTCTAGGCTTGTTCGATTTGCCTGCACTGCCTGCACCGGTGCAGAAAAGTGTAGAAGTGAACTTCCGGTATGGGTATTGAGATACGACCGGAAGTACAACTCCCTACACTTTTCTGCACCGGTGCCGGAGGTGCAAGCAAATCGAACGAAGCTTCTGTGAACACCGCCCAGAGGCGTTGCACCTGCACGAACACTACAACTATTTCAGGGGCGAAGCTCCTTAGGGGCTCGCCATGTCCGTATGTCCGTCCAGCGTCCGGTGTCTGGTGCTCGTGCTCCTGCTCGTGAGCTCACGGGCTCACATGCTTATGTAGGGCAGAAAAAAATATAAAACAAATGATGAAAATGAAAAAAATGATGAAAAACGTTTGCGCAGTCAGACTGGATTCGAACCTGTGCGGGGAGACCCCTATGGATTTCTAGTCCATCACCTTAACCGCTCGGCTACGACTGCAGGACGAGTAGGGGATCTGAGATGTGGTAGTAACTCAAGAGCTGGGGATGTCATGGATGAAACGTTGCATGTAGCCGCTCAACGTCTATACAGGAAAGGGCGCTGTGGTCAAATGCGTATATAATCGCGTTAAACTTTGCATGCGTTGGCTCAACGTTTATGGACGAGAGGGCGCTGCGGTCAAATGCTGAAATGCGTATATAGCCACGTTCCATACCACAAATTATCTTTCTGACATGGATGAAAACGAACGAAAGGTTCGGCATGCTGCGGCTCAGCGTCTACGCAGACAAGCACCGCCAGAGCTTCGCCCCAATCAACATCATTTACCACGTGGAGTTGCGGTAAAGTTTTTGGTTTGAACTCTCCCTGTTTGTGCTTTTTTCTGCCGACGTGAGTTATCCATTCGCACGCATGTATACCTGCACTTCGTAGGTGTCGCACACGGAGCGCACATCCAGGTAGCTGGGTTGCACGATTATTACGATTGTTATCGAACCGAGGACGCCAGCTGTTTCAGTTGCTTCTGTAACACATTAGATACACGTCAGCTTAATGCTAAGCTTCTTGAATTATCCGGCAGCATGCGCGCGCCTGGTGTGTATGCACCAGCATCTTATAGTGAAATTGCTCCAGTAATTGCTCGATGGCCCTAAAGCAAACAAAACAAAATTATATAATTTGTGATACGATTATTGTTGATAAAACGCTCATTAAAAATATCGTCAATTTTTTTTGGTGTAAATAATGGCCTTCTGTGCATAAACGTATATTCAAGTCAGTATCGAAATTTCCGTACGAAAATTCAAATTTCGCATGAATTTAAGTGACGGTATTAATATCGGTTAGAAACCAACGCATTTATATTCTAAACATTACTATATATAAATTGACAAACAGTCACAGTAATTAAATTCGCATGCAAAGAACACGTCAAAGCGGTATTGTAGTTTTTTATTTCGTTACTGAGACATGCCAATTCAATGGTTTATTAGCAAGAGGCAGTTGAGTTGGTTTCTTGTGTTGTTAAAATTTCGCAACTTGCAGATGGGCGTACGCTGGAAGCTTCTTCACGTGGTAGGCTGCGTAGCCTGTCAGCTGCAACTCCTTGTTTATTTCCTTCTAATATTCAGTGTGGCCTTTTTTAAATGTTCATTGTTCATCTTAGCCTTTTATTTTTATTTCCTTGTACTTGCCTTCAGTAAACAAATGATATCTCAAAGGCAAGTGCCTCACGACATTTAACAATGACAAAATAAACAGTTTCATAAGGAGCTGTTTGCGTAGAGAAAAGTTCGAAGCGTACTTCAAGCCCCGCGCCTCTCGAGATAAGTCGTAAAATGAAAGCCGATGTATTGATCCTTATTATTTTCTACTTAAAACACAACTCCGCATCTTTTCCTCGTTTAACCAGTATGTATCTCGCATGCTTTAATGAAATGTAATTGAGATATAGCGCGTTTTCACCACTAGCAATAATGCAAACCATTGTAAATTTCAAAATTATACAGGTTTACATTATGCTCAATATGCTATGCTCAACGTATTTCAGTAGGGTCATCGTTGTGATCTAGAATGTAAACCCTATTAGGTCAAGTGGATCGTGGTCATCTCTCTATAAGCGTCTTGGAAGCAAGTTCCACTCAAAAGTATTTCCTCAAGTTAGTAAAATGTTGTTGATATACAATATGAGCAGATGGCACCATGGAAAATCGGCACTCGAATTTTGTTAGCTTCTAGTTTCATATATGTACTATGGCAATATATTGTCACAAGGTAAGGCGAAGAGGCGATAAATAATTAAGCGAAAAGAAAGGTTTAATCGGCTAACTCCTGCCGAACAAAATAAAAAGCCAGCCTCGAGACAGAAGAAAAACGGGCGGTGATTTGATCGAGTAACAGGAAGCGAGAGCGAGACTGCCTCGACAAAGTCCCGGCAGCAGCTCACCATCCAGTAAATTCGGCCCAGAAGGTTCGAGCGTCACGCGTTCGGGGTGAGAATGAACAGGCACTTCCGAGAAAAAGAAAGGAGGACGAAATGATAAAAGTTACGTCTCGAGCAAGAATAAAAGCGAATCTTTTATAGATGTTCGTGACCCCGCGTTGCTTCTTGACCCTGCGCGTGGCATTTTCCTTTTTTCAAAAGCATATGGTCCCAATGCAACGCGAAAGGAAAACGAAATTGGCTAATAAAAATACGGTCAGACAGAGATAGAGAGAAACCACTGTATTAAAGCGCCAATCACTAAACGTCAGGAGAGAAGTCCATCTCCCCTGTCGCCCCTAGCCAGTCGGCCGGAATCCCTTAGGACAGAGCAGCAGCAAGTGCTTGACCGATGATGTCCTGCGGGACGTTGGGGTCTGGGCTGCGCAGCTAAGCCTCCCAGAATTCTAGAGTGCGCGAGCTATCATACTTAGTCGGACATGTCCATACCATGTGGACGAAATTTCCTTCCTCATCGCAAAATTAGCAATTTGAACCGAATACTTCTGGAGGCCACTTGGTGTAGAAGACAGGGTTGAAAAAAAAACAGAAAAAAACGTCTGTAATTTTCTTCACACAACCTCTTCTTTCTTCCTGAGCGTTCTGTCCGCTCCCAGATAAATTTGTTGATTTAGTCTGTATTGTAGCGTGATTTCTTGGTAGGCGCCCCTATCCTCTCTCCTGTTGCTAGTTTCGTTGACATGGGTGGTTCCGGGGGTCGACCGGAGAGTGAAACTTCGGCCGACCGAATGAGCCATCCTCGTTCTTCCTGAGGGCCCGGTTAGCTGGTGCCGAAACAAGCAGAAAGAGCTCTCTGGTTCCGCCTTTGCTGTATATAGGAAAGGAGGACCCCGAATGAAGATGACCCTTTAAGTAATCTCCATTCGGACTCAAAACACCAGCTTCGTTCAATTTAACTGTACCTCCTGCACCGGCGCAGAAGAGTGTATGACGGTGTAGCTGTGGTCCTAACTCAATACACATATCGGACCCTGCACTTTTCTATGGCGGTGCAGGTAGGTGCGGCTGACCGAACGCAACTAACATATAACGGAGCGCATCAATTTTATTATGAATACACAATTGCGACCAAACATTCGTCTCTTCATTGAAATTGCTTTGAAAAGGCATTATAGTTGTATACTTCACTTAATAAACTTAATGCAAGGGTGCAGGCGAGCTATTTATTAACTGACACTTTAACCCTCGTGAGTAAGGTGAGTGTTTTCCAGTCCTGTTTTTCCCTCTGGTTAAATATTTGAATCCTTAACTTGCTTTAAATTTTGTTTGTGCACTAAATGTTTTGGCTAATCGCTGCAGTCACAGCATACTGAGAGGATCTCGTCTATGTTCTGGCGCTATAACTCCAAGTATGCAGTTTGTGCTACGAATGTCAGTTCTCCATGAAGAGTCAAACACTTTGATCTAAAAACCACTCAGGTATCTTTCTGTTTTATACCGCGGAACTCAATTAAGTGTATCGCTTTGCTATTCTTTTATCTGTAAAGCTTGGATAATTCCACGTAACCATTACCAATAAAACGTTTCTCATCCGTTTACTTCAAAAAATTTGCGGACTTGTTACAACAACGCCAGGCTCTGTGATAAGTGAACAAATTTTGAACGGCACAAACGCGACTCCTGGAGCTTGGCCATGGATGGTTGAATATTTAGAATTTAGAACACACCGTTGCGGTGGAGCCCTGATAAGTTCCCGACATGTGCTAACAAGTGCTCACAGTCTAAAGCAAGATATTTGACATGTATTATTCTGTAAAATTTCTCATTGAATGTATACCAAAGCAGTCTATAATAGCTACTTTAGATATAACAATAATCAACAGTTTAACAAAAACTCGAGAAAACAAATTGTCGGTGGGCCTTTCCTTGACACTACTGCCATATTTTCGCGGACTGTGGTGTGCACCCGGATCATAGTTCACGCCTCGTGCCAAATAAACGACGTCAATAGCGAGTACAAAGTACAAACCGGACGAAAGCGATTTGTTGAGCGACGAGACAAGCGACGGCGACCCGCTTCGCTGTCGCTCGGTCAGTCGAGCGACGAGGCAAATCAGCACTGGAAGCAACGGGAGCAAACGATTAAGGCGGTGAGCGACGTTTTCAAGAAATACAAAAACTGAGCGACGCGACAAGCGACAGCGAGAAATCGTCGTCGTTTGTCGCTGACTCTTGTCGCTATCACCGTCGCTAGTCTCGTCGATCGCTAAATCGCTGACATGCGATTCAGTCTTAAACGTTCATTGTGAGTTAAACATGGGTTGTGAGTTAAACGTCACTTGTGAGATAAACGTAATTTGTGAGTTAAACAATAGTTGTCAGTTAAACGTCAGTTGCGAGTCAAACGTCAGCTGTGCGTTAAGCGTCAGTTGCGAGTCAAACGTCAGTCGTGCGTTAAGCGTCAGTTGTGAGTACAGCGCTTGTTTTCTATGTCTTTAGCTTGTCGTTGGCGTGTTTATTTTGTTTTAAAGGCTGACAGGTTCGTTTTAAAAGTGTTGCGAAAGCTACACTTATGAAGTCTTGTGCAGATGAGTTATACGGCCAGGGTGACATAGAATAGGGTGCTAGTCGTAATGCTCAAGTTGGCTAATTAAGTAAAGTTGGTAATTAACATTTTAATGAATAAAAATAGGTGTATTGTTCCAATAAGAGACTTGCTGAGCGTCGATCTAGAATCACTAAATCTGTAATTTTCAGAAAAACTTTAAGCGCGTGCATTCTAAAAAAAGAGGTGTGAAAGGGTGTATTGTTACACCCTTTGTCCCATAGCATACACCCCAAAACTCAATTCGACGTACAGCACCCTACAGTCTCACAGACGGTCCCTAATCTTATAAGGGGCTTGATAACGGCTCGTGTATAACTTTTTAAATAGCTAAAGTACATATCAAAGACCACACAAAGAAAACGCTGAGTTTTTACAGTAGGGTCAAGAAAAGCCCGATTTTTTGTAGTCAGTAACACGTAGATAGCCATTTTATTAGTTGTACCACACGGCTATCTAGCCCTCGTAAAATTTGGTGCCGTCTGTGCCACCATAGGGCGCTGTACGTTGAATTGAAGTTTTAGGGTGTATGATATGGGACAAAGGGTGTAACAATCACCCTTTACACCCTTTTTTAAAGTGTGAGAAGCGTAGTACTGCACTAAAGTTACAACCCGTGGAGCAGGTAAAAGGCTAGTGGTGCGGTAAGGCGCCCGCGCAATTTTTTCGTCTCTAATGACCAAAAATGAGAGCCCCAGCCTCGTACCTGATCCAGCTTGCGGCGCCGCCTGGTCCAGTTTCTAGTGGAGCCGCCAGATGACTTTTTGAATATGCGGCTAATTAGGCCGTCCCGGGCCTGGTTTCTATGCTTCTCTCTCGGAGACAGGCTTGTTCTTAAAGTCGTTCTCTGGGTGGGCCAAGGCATGTAGAGCTTGAAACTTGGGCTACGCGTGTTCCTTAGACATTACGTTCGTCATTGACTCGTTTCGCGCCTCAAATGCGGCTGCGTGGAACGCGCGTCTCCGACTTGGGTGTTATACGCGTCCATAAAAGTAGTCCCTCGATTTCCGCCCGATGACGTCATAGCAGTGTCATGCTGTCGCCTGTCTCGATCCCGGCGGTGTCCCAGCAGCGGTGGCGGATGTTGCAGACGCCTCTTCTGCCGCAGGTCGCTCATAAGCTTGACAGTTCACGGAGGTGTCGGCAGCCAGGAGTACGGAAGCCGTGACGACAGAGACACTCGCGTTCGCTCTTGCTCTTTGCCAGCATTTCTACGACCAACCACCAGGATCGCGACATGCAAGAGCATAACACGCCGCATTCTGTGACGTCATTTGTTGCCACTTCGGGACCACTTTTGATGTATGGGCGGGATAGGACGCTCAACACACCAGTCGGAGACTTGTTTCAGGCGCCATACCTCAACGGCGGCAATATCAGTTTTATAAACGCGATGTCAGACGCTATGACGCTATGCAGAAGCAGACGCTATTGAGCGGAAAGAGCGCTCGCTCAGGTGCCATCAGGTGCCATAGGAACGAGACAAATTTTCTCCCTTTCTGTTGTTGGCTGAGGCGACTCGGGCGCGCGCCAGCAGAACTTTATCTGGTCAACAGCGTTGCAGCGTTCGCGTGTCCTCACACACGCCACTACACGCACGCAACGCACATATATACATATATAACCAAACCTAACCTAAGCTAACCATTCGGCCCCGCGCTCACTCTGCGGTGCTGCACGGCGTAATATACATATATATATATATATATATATATATATATATATATATATATATATATATTAGTTACGAAGATGTGCGGCCGGTAGCAAAATGACAATGACGCGTCCACTCAATGAAATAGAAAGAAATTTATGGAAGCCCGCGCCGTGCGAGCGGAGTCAGTGTGGCACGTGCATGGTCTTCGTCACGATACATATATATATACGTGATTCGGCCTGCCATCCTCCGACATCATTCATCCCGTCCATATCTATATATATATATATATATATGTGTAGATATATGAATGATGTCTGGAGGATGGCAGGCCGACTCCCGCTATGTTATCACTTCGGGGAAGCCGAACATGTTCCCGGCGATGTCCATACCGGCAGATCCGTGTTCGTAGTTTTGGACCGAGCGCCCCCCGCCCAAGGAGCGGGGAACGACCGAGGCATATCGAGGAGTTCCTGCGCCGGCCACCATCTGCTGGGCAAACTCATCCCCGAGGACCCTGCTCGCCGTCCTCTGTGCCGTCACGTGTCGCCTCTTCGTCCGTCCCGTCGAGATGGACTGTCCCCTATTTCCCACCTGGAAAACTGAGCCCGGTAGCTCCCGGACGTAAAGTTGCCGTCGACGGACGGCGTAAAGAGCCACCACGAACGCCGGACCGCACCCACTCTACCGAGACTACACGTCGCAATGACTCCCCTGCAACGGTGCCCAACAACTTAAACGTTGTTATCGACGGCAACGACGCCATCGGCACTCGGGGACACCGGAGCAGACAACTTAGCCTTGAGTGGAAACTCTCGCCGCCTTCGAAAACGAACGACGCCGTGGGTCGCGCCGCAGATACGAACCACTGAAGGACACCTCATGACGCCTGTCGGAAGGTGCACTGCTCTCGTAGAAATTCACGGCGAGACGTGCCCTGTGAAATTCTTTGTTCTACACTGACTGCGCCTGAGGCGTCATTTTCGGCATGGACGTCCTGTTTCAATATGGCGCCGTCATCGACCTCAGCGAGAACAGACTGACTCTCCGGGAACTTGATCCGCCTTCAGAGAAACCCCAAATAGCGCCAGCCACCGTCCAAGTCGCTGCCGACCACGTGAACCCGCCACCGCGATCAAGTGTTGTAATCGTCGTGACCACTGCACCTACCTGCTAGCAACGTTTTTCCGGCAGCACACCTTTAATCGCTCCTGGGAAGAGGAATATGCGTCGCAAGAGGAGTAGCTGAACTTCAGGATGGCCGCATTGTGGTTCTCGTCACGAACTTCTGAAAGGAAAGACAACACCTCACGAAAGGTGCAGCCGTTGACCATGTCGAGAAACTCTCAAACTCGGCTGAAATCACCGCGATTAAAGAGGAATCCCCACCACCTCAGCAAGACAGTACATCTCCAACACACCTCGACATTGATCCTAAGCTTCCCGGCCCAAAAAGACGGCAGCTGATTTATCTCCTCGCCGAATACTGCTACTGCTTTGCGACGTCATCGAAGGAGCGCCAAATCGCCGTTGCGAAGCACCGCATCGTTACCGAGGACTAGGCGCGCACTGTGCATCGATCGCCGTACAGAGTCTCCGTAAAAGGAAGGGAGGTGATACAGGAGCCAGTTGAAGAGATGCTGAATGACGACATAATCCAACCTCCAAGCAGACCATGGGCCTCTACAGTCAGACTGGTCTCAGAAGAAGGACGGACCGCTTGGGTTCTGTGTGGATTTCCGGCATCTGAACGCGGTAACGAAGAAAGACGACTCAACACTCCCCCGCATCGACGGCACGTTAGACCGGCTGCACCACTCTCGACACTTTTCATCGATGGACCAGAAGACCGGCTACTGGCAGATTGAAGTCGACGAACGGGACCGAGAGAAGGCAGCTTTCATTACACCGGATGGGCTGCACGAGTTCAAGGTGATGCCCTTCAGACCATGAACGGCGTCAGCAACTTTCCAGCGGTGTCGTGGACACCGTACTGACACGACTGAAGTGGCAGAGCAGTCTCATCTACCTCGACGACATCGTAGCGTTTTCAGGCTACTTCGATGAGAACTTGCGACGACTCCGAGCTGCTCTCCAAGCCATACGGACCGCCGGACTTGCCCTCAAGCCTTTCAAAGTGTCGGTTTGCCTATGACCAACAAAAGGTCCTATGTCACTTGGTTAGTAACAAAGGCGTTCGCCCAGACCCGGAGAAGACTCGCGCTTTCGCAGGGATTCCAGCGCCGACGAGACAGAAGGCCGTGCGAAGGTTCCTTGGTCTATGTGCCTACTATCGGCGCTTCGTTCGGGTTTGCGCGAAACTTTCGGCACCAGCTCACGAACCTCACGAAGGACGCTGATAAGCTTGAATCGCCTGAGGGACAGCAGCAGGTATTCGACGAGCTGATGCGACGACTCTGACTCCTCCTGTTCTTGGACATTTCGATCAGAATGCGGAAACCGATATTCACGCGGACGCAAGTGACCCATGACTTGGCGCAGTACTGGTTCAAGTGCAACGAGGCACCAAGCGAGTTAACGCCTACGCAAGTTGGACACTGTCCAAGGTGGAGAGAAATTACTCTACGACTGAGAGAGAAGGCCTT